>MBFL02000408.1:0-30145 GCA_001696595.2 Aspergillus hancockii | reverse complement strand
GGGCGGGGTGGAAATTTAATGGGAAGGGATGTGGTCGTACTCTCCGACGTAGCCGACGTTGAAATCGACTTTGTCGTGGACTTGGGAGTACACTGGGACGACGAGTTTCTGGAGACAGTCTCTGGCGTCCGGGCAGCGGCTTTCGATGAAGACTTCAAAGGGGACCTTCCGTGCCAAGCCGCTGCTTGTGTGGAGGTCAGGGGGAGGTTCCCTGGCGTTGACTGTGGTGAAGAGGGCTACTGCGAGGGCGCAGGACTGGGTGAGGGAGAGTAGGGAGTTCATGTTTAATTGCTTTTATTTGTGGCCTTGGGTAGGAGGAGGAAAAATGGAGGGTAAATGGAGGTAAATGCTATTTTGGGTTCTTATAGACGTCAGTAAGTTTCTATGACGGAATTCAAACACAAAATAGGGCATTATATTCCTGGACATAGGGTGGATGTTATCCAGGGTTTTGGAATTTGCAGTTTCAGCTTGCCTCCTACATTCTTCCTTGCTCGGGCATCATATTTCTTTGGCACGCTAGAGAAGTCAAACAATGTTTGTGACACATTCCAGTGTGAACTTTCTTTCTATTATTTACACGAATAGGGTAAGAATGTGTGGATGCTGTGTGGGTTGATCCAAATAAATGCTTTTTGTTAACAGTACAGTCAAGACAATGTGAGATATCTACTACAGTTGTACCAAGGCAGACTTTTAGCTATCCTCTTTCTTTCTCATACTAGTCGTTTGTTGTTTAATTCCATTCCACTTTTTATCTTCACCTCATATTCCATCGTAGAGTTAATAAGGCGCCAGCCGCTTTTAATGACTCATGCCACGTCGGAATTCGTACCTTTTTCCTCTCTTTTCTCCAGTTACTTACTTTTAGATATATTCCTTTCTTTTGGCCTTCTCAACCATATCGAAGCTTACTTCCGCTGAGCGGCCTTATTGTCTTTCCAAGTGGGAACAGCGTAAGCGAGCCATTTGTTAACTGGAATGATGGGATGCGTGTTGCTGTCAAATCCGGTGTCCTGGAAATGCCCTTGCGCATCTCTAGTCCACTCCAAATTCACCTGCGGTCCGAAAATGAGGCAATGAGACGATCCCCCAAGATGGAATGAGCCAAGTTCCTCTCCCTTCCTAATTTTTTGTCCCTCTTTCACTAAAATTTCACAGCTGGCAATTTCATCCATGCCAACTGCAAGGAAACACATGAGGCCAATGTCTGAATTGAAAGCACGGATGAAAATGAGCGCGCGAGTAGCAATGGCACTGATGTAGCGCTGCGAGAGATTCGGTGCCGAGGGGTCCGGTATATTGTTGTCAGCGTATACCTCTGGGAAACCGTAATGTCGGAGCTCAGAAAAGTAGGTGCCCGGTATTCTCACGGCTTTCTCAATTACTCCAGACACTGGAGAGTGCCAGCGATGGTAGCACTCCGCAGCCAGCCATGCTTGGTAGATGGTGCCGCCGACAAATTCGTCTACGTACAACCCATTAAGCATATCCTGAAGCGAGTACGGCTGGTCTTTCAAATCGAATTGAGCGCTTCTCGGCACGTTGGTCGATAGGTGGTAGGCAACGGATTCGCAGGCGTTTGCAATGACAGATTTATTCTTGTCCGGTCCCTCGTCCAGTCTGTCTGGGTACTCGACAGGTCGGATGTTGTGGTCCCGAAATCTACGAGCGAAAAATGCGTCCCATGAAGAATATCCCCGACAGTTATCACCCGCATCGGTCTGGTAAATCTGGTCGAAATCCTTCTTTTTACCGTCCGGCCAATATGGAGAAGCCTTCTCTGTTAAGATTTCAAGGGGACCAGGAGCAAACCAGGACGGGAGGGCGTCCTTCGACTTTGGGCTCTTGAGAAATTCACCATGCTTGTTGAGAATCTTCTCCAGAGATCTGTTCACTTTATCGATTTTGAAAAATTTGTATCCGCTTTCTGTGGCCATGGGCCAGTTGAGGATGGCATTGAACGGGACTCCGATGAGACCCGCCTTATGGGCATCATCGTCCCAGTGTGGTGCTTTGTACAGCACCGCGTTCAGGCATTGCAGCATGTGGTCCACATCTTTGATCCTAGCGAATTTTCCACTGGGATCACGATCATATGTGGGAGTTGAGGGGATCTCATCGAGCATACCCCTTGCGAGCTCCTTCAGTTGCGTATCGCCTTCGATTAACTGGCCAAACTGTTGAATCACTGGATCTAACTGCGACAATGGACAAGCCGCAGCCTTCTTGATGATATTCAGGCGATATTTATCAATGGCTTTGAAGTCTTTCGAGTGGAATGCGTCCCGAGGCGGGACATGCACTGCAGAGGTTGCCATGGCTATAAACAATGCAGAACAATAATAGACGGAATGGAAATGTGTTTGTTGGATTCACCTAGAGGGGAAACATTGCTGTGAAGCGGTGTTCAAGTATGTATCAATATATCTCAATAGTGTAGCTTGCTCGCATATTATATCCCAGCCTGGAAGGGGATGATGCAGTTACGTCGATCACACATTTCATAATGCTGTTGTCAACCTGGTGGCGAGGCTTCCGTTTGCAGAGAATAATTGAATTGATGTGGCTAGCTGAAAGTCTGCAGTCTGAAGTCAAATCTCCACCTTTATTCAAAAAACTAGTAAATAGCCGAGCTCCGGTCGTTAACAACTAAGCTGAGGGAATAGAGTGCATCCTATGAGATCACACTATGAGTTAATGCATCATGACCGGCCGATGGAAATGTTGTTCTCCGAGAGAGGAGAATTGACTGGAAACTTTGAGCGATGTCAATGTAACCACGTGAAACCTAAATGAAATATAGAAAGTGTTGACTCGAATCGGGAAACAGCTCGTATATACATCATGTATTCACCATTGAACCATGATCCTCTGTCGGTTATGTCACTTCACTGCATACAACTACTAAAAAGAGTGACCATTCCATGCTTATTGTTATTCGGTGGATCCAACATACGTAATTCTGTATCATGAACTATTGGGAGCCCAGTCCAGTCTGCAGTCTAGATCTCGCCTGCAGCTACGAAGATTAGGGCTTGTGTGAGAGAGTCAGTAACGGGATTTTTTGAATTATACAGAATTATACAGCCGGTATTTTAGATGCCATCTTTCTCCTTGCCCTTGCGACAACAGCTCACCAGCTCCTCCCATATCTGCAACTTTGCATCGATCATACAACCCCTTCACGACGTGAACAAGCAAAGTACAGATTAAACTGCAGTTGGGAAATATTATCGTGTCCGTATCAGGACGGTCCGCAAAAAGTGAATGAAAACTAGGAGCCACCCTCCTATCTAGCGCTGTTGTTAATGGCCCACACCCCCTGCTGGTAGTTCTGGGATAGGCGTGGATGGAAGCTCAGATGGTAGCTGATGACCACCCAGCTCAGAGACCTCCTAGACCGTAACATAATGTTCATTTTTGACTGGGTCGACGACTTGTCTGAAAGGTTCATATGACATATCTGGTTTTACTGGTGATCTGTAAGACCGGTTTCTCTTTTTCATCAACTAAAACAAAACTCCCGCAGTGACTATCGCCGTCGAACCAAGCACAGACCCGACGACAGCACCGGCGATCGCACCCGTCGATACGGAAGACCCGGACGAGTGCAACGAGGGCAAAGATGTCGATTGAGAGCTCGTCGGGCGAGAATTGGTCGGCTGAGAATGAGTCTCAGTCGAGAAGCTGCAGTTCCTGTAGTGCCAGCATTGGCAGACACTGAAGCTGGCGTACTAAAACTTGCTAATTAAGGAGGCGATTTCTTCAGCATCGAACGTGTTGAATGAAACAGCGAAGACCGTATCTTAATATATTACAATAGCTATCGACTCGGTCGTCTAGGGCAGTTTGAAGGGGGCGCTGTTTGTACAGCGGTGGTCTGTTACTGGAAGTCCATCCCAAGTAGTGTTGCGCAGACAGTATCCGTACCATGCGTACAAAATGTGGCGTATTTATCTGTCTCTAACAGAGGATATGGATGTCGTTCGCGCCGTAGCAGGCGGTTATTAAGCCGGTGCATGCGGAAGTCCTCGGGTATGGACAACATCCTAACAGTCCTGGGAATGAGGCGTCGGACTCGTGAAATACGCAATCTTGGTTGTTATTGCAGGTGAATGGGCCTATCGGACTGAGTTAGCTAAGCTTTCTAGCGTTATGCTTTCGTGTGTGGAGAGAAGATAGGAGGTGACTAACTTCCGTTGGGGGTAATATCCACAGAAACCCGCTGAGGCGTAGGCGTAGGTGTCTAAGGTAGTAAATGTTCCATTGGGCCAGTTAACTTATCTATGATGCGTAGGAGTTGGGGTTAGTGAACTTAATACCATATGTCCTGTTGCTGGTAAGCTGGCGGCGGCTGTTCCTTGGACCGTAAGAAGAGGGAGAGCATGCGCTGTTGTGAAGCAAGTGAAGAGATAGGGATACTGCCTCACGGTAAATCCAGTCTGTGTTTTCGTTTGTCTAAACCAGACAGTTCAATTGAGAACCAAGGGGACTTCTTGTATGCACCCGCTCCTCGGGGATTGCACGTTTCATATACCTTGTCGAAAAAATTGTGGCTGCCATCAGGTACAGAACAACAAGGGGCTAATCAGGCTATCACGGCAGCATGAGTTCATTGAACACATCGGACAACATGTTACTTGGCGTCTCTTATATGATTCAGAGTTGTGATGGATCAGCGAAAAGATTCGATGATCATCCAGTGATATTCGAATTTCCATCCTTAGGACTCCACTGTTCGTCCACGACTAGTATGCAACGAGTCTGCCTTATTCTACATGCGCACACATTGTTTACTTTATTTAGTGGATACAACTGACTGTCTGTGGTTTATTCGTAACCATCCAGGCTCCTTCATAGAATAGGATTTAGCACCTTTAAACGAACCGAGTGTATGCTTGCCTCTTTGATGATTCTATCCCTACCATCATTTAATTACTCTATCTAAATCTATATTTCGCGTCTCTCTCGCCAGTAGCTCAGGCAATGCGATCTCCCAGACTTGGCAACTTTTTGTGGTGAATATGCCCCTCAGAAGATGTTCTACGCTCTGTTCTCCCCTGCTAATTCACTCAGTTCCTTGTGAAATTATCTAGAGATATATAACCTATAATAGTATTACAGGGATTTACATCTGGTCTTCTGGGCTAGTATACGGATTTTATTTTTACTGATATCTTTGTAAATACACTATTCTTCTTCCCTGGCTTGGCTCAATGCTTGTACTTAGAACGTCTCGATATTGTTTTTAGTAGAATTGTTGAATTTGTAGGGTCAGATGCTATTACAGTGGAAATATTAAGTCTCTGAAGGCGAGAGAAAGTGTAATACTAGTTAGTGGGTTTGTCTGCTACTTAGATAATCTTAAATGCCTATAATTTAATCAAGAGAGAGGTATCAATGTAAAAGGTTCTATTAGGAGATTCAGCTCTAGTTATATGTATACTTCTACACATTACCACTATGGATGTACTGCAGGAATTTGGGTTTAATTCCATAACTACAATCTCTTATTATCTCAATACAGTCAAGACGATACGCGTTCTTCAGTCTTGATACTTTCTCTTTAAGTAGTTTGAATCTGCATTTGCCCGCAACGAACCCTACTAGAGCAATACATAAATGGCGACGCGCTACTCTGTAGCGTTTCTCCCCATTTCCAGCGGGGTATTAAAACAAAGTAATGGATTCGGCCCACAAGCAACTGTGGCTACATATCCTTCAGCCGATTGAGTCAATGACTGAGATCCGCACCGCAAGTACTTGCCAGCTCAGCAAAATGTGCTAAGTGTGATTAGAATAATATACAATTTGACGATTAAAAAGATAAAAAATACCATCTGCTGTACCATCAAGGGCGATAGTATGCATTTTTCCATGAAGATAAAGTGTCGCGGGGCTTGTCTTTGCATCTGTCTGACAGGGAAGATTCATGGGAATCTCCAAGCGAGGGCAATCAGGTAAATCTTCTACAACATTATTCAGTTACGGTGTCTTGATAGTCAGAAGTGGACTCTACCATGAGCAAAATTCTGAGTCCCGTGGAAGATTGTTGAGCTGGACCGGTCTCTCACACGTCTGACCCTGAAGAGTACTGGCCTGAAGGTGGCCGATGTTCGAAGGAATCATAACATAGATGTTGTGTGGATCGCCAATCTTGATGGGAACTTTTGATTTCTCAAGTCCCCCGTTTTGCTCATGGCAGACATACTCTGCTGTAGCCTAGCAATGGTGCGGAAGGTTCGTGATGGGTCTATGCCGACGAAAGACCGTAAGCCTGTTGTAAAACAGTCGCATTTTGGCTGAGCTACGAGAGAAAAAGGGAATCTAGAAGAACTTAGGTAAATAGACAAGGGGAAAGTAAGGAGGAACCTCGTACCTCCCTGTACTAATTCAAGGGAATCATATCTTCGATACAACATTCCCGCAAGCTCATTATCGACATGTGAATGAGGACGCCGCAATAAATGTAAACATATACAGACTGAGCTTCGTGGGTACGGATGAAACCCGCTTTCGAATTTGTAAATTATGACCTTTCTGTGAGGAAGTCTGCCACGGCGAAAGCGATGCTTTACTAGAATATAGTAAAGTTTAGGAGACTAGTCAAGCGAAGGGACAGGCCTTAACCATCATGAAAACACCACAATTGGTGAAATAGACAGCTGCCCCAAGGGCGATTTGTAGCCCCCGCGGCGTCGAGAAGGCAAGACAAACAGACGTTGATGTGACAAGCTCGTCATTCAGTTTTGGGCACAGAAGTGGAAACCCGCTATTTTGCTTGTAGGGAAGTAGACCCAATTATGGAGAATTTTATGGGTCCGACTAAGCGTTACTACGTGACTAGATCCTGTACCACGACGCATTTAAATTGGCAGCATTACCCGCAATGATACGCAGATGCTCCACTTAATATGTTGACTTCGGTACTCGTACGAAGTAGGTTTTTCTTAAAGATGATCGTCTGTTTTGTACATCTATTGAATTGGTGGTCGTCGTATTTCACGCTCTAGATGGTAATTGGATTGGCACGATCTTGGTCTGATTGGCCGAACAACCTCAATTTGAAACTTATATAGGGTGTCAGGATTCTGTGTAGTATCTACGTCGTGTAGTACTCTGATGTCGATTTTATTTGTATCGTTCGAAGAGATATATATAACCTGGCAGCACGTCTCATTCGACCAAATATATTGATTAGGAATCCTCGCCCTTGAAAGAAATAATTAACATAATCTAATAGATGCGTATAAGGACTGCGATTATTCTATCGCTCCTTGTGGAAAGCATTGTCTTCTTATCGGGGTATGACTGCATACTTTTGTATAGCTGCTAATCACGTCTATTGGGAGTTACTCCCCACCCTCAAACTAACATTATATTGTCGTCCTGGTACACACTGCATTTGAATGACCCGCGCACCCACGCATGTGGATATTAAGAGAATAAAAACCAGAAAAGAAAATGTTATATATAGAAACTCAACTCCGTCAGCCAGTCAATGCCAATAGATCGTGTTTCATTCTAGTATCGGTCCCTATCTTCATTGGAGGTTTGCCCTTTGTCACTCTCACTTGGCATACTGGTCCGGTGAACAATTCGAGCCCATCGTCTCCTCCTCCATTCTCCCATTACGGGTGCTCCAGTACCTCCCTTCTCTTCGAAATCCTGCGATGCCCGTCCTTTCCCTTTCTTTTTCCCCTTCTTCATTTCTCCCCTGAGGGATGACTTCAAGTCCGTGTCCAGATCCTCATAGCCCAATGACGTGTTCACTCCATCATTATCCCTGTAAGATGTTGCGGAAGGAAGGTCCCAGACCCAGCCGCCAATCTCATCACTGGTCGCGCTGTCTTCAGACGCAGATACCTCAAAGCCAACACCAGTGATCATTCGTTCAACGACCCACTCTCGGCAATCCAAATCGAGCTCCCACTTCTTGCTCTTCCAAGCCCAACCAGAAGGCGGCTGCACATCCTCGAAGAACCGGCAGCCCTTGGGACGGTCGCCTGCAATGCGTAATGGCGAGAGTGGGTCGTATGGCATGGGGCTGAAGAGAAAGTGATCCCATTGCGAGTCCGAATACGGGGCGAGAGAGCGATACTGTATTTCAAAGATCTCTACCTCACGTTCTTCAGGGTACGTGTCCAGGGAGATGTCGGCCAACGACCTCAATGAGGACATGGTCGCAGATGGAGAAGACGGCAGAGACAACCCCAAAATGTCGACCACATCCTTCTTCTCATTGGCGGGTTCTTTAGAGGTGTGTCCAGGTGTTCCGGCTGTAAAGTCCCCTGCAATACTCTGGAAGAAGTCTTGAAGGCTGGGGTGGCTGGACAGAATGGCAGCGTTGCCACCCACCAGGAGAATGATTCTCCACGGAAGCAGGTGTGCAGTGACAAACAGCAAAACTGTAATGATTGTACAAAGCAAAAAAAAGACTGACGACAGCTTCTCGTTGGAGAAGTTTGTAAGAGGCGCGAATGCGGAAACTGTTGCGTCATGTACGTCAGAGAAATCGGCCATGCAATTTTGCAAATCTCGCATGTTCCGGAAGAAATCCTTAGAGGTCTCTGGTGCCGGTTTGATCGTCTTGGCCGGAGCCAGTGCTGGGCCTTCAAATGAATAGTACGGAGTGATGCTAGATGTGGATGTGGATGGAGGTGGGGGGTGACGTGCCAGGAAGGCGGGGACCATCACAAAGAGTAAGATAGAGGCGAGGGGGATGATTACGAGAAGATGAGGGTCTAAGCAGACAAAAGAGTAGATGACAAGAAACGAGAATGTATGAGAGGACTTTCTCCATGTGAGCAAACGCTCCACACGGTTCTGAAATGAGAACACAATTCCAATTCTGCGACGCGTCTCAGTCTGCGCTCGCATCTAGACTATGGACTGGGGGTCCATGGGACATACCTTGCATTGAATCTGCGGAAGTTGTTGGCCATCAGCGGTAGGCTGAAGGCCGGCCGCTTGGGGTCGACCGCCCGCTTGTCACCCATGATCACAGAATCGTTGTCGACATCTTCTGCCGGGATGACTTGCTGTAAGAGCCTTGATAGCCTAGTCAGCAGGGTAATACCGCAGAGCGTGGAAGCTGACGAACAACCAGCAAGGACATACTTGGCGAATAACTTATCTTGTAAAGACCGACCAGCTCCCGAGGCAGACCGCTGATGCGACGCAGAAGGTTTAGTGTCTCTTGATTCCCCCCTTTGTTTTCCCACGGAAATTACGGGAATGGACTTGTCGCGGTTGGCGATGACGTCTGGCGTATGGTCATCCATGATGACTACTGGAAGAGATTAAGAAGTCAAGACATTTCCGATGGCGGAGAATTGTGGTAGATGGTAATGCTCGGTAGTAGTTTGCAAGCGGAAGCACATGCATTGTCTTGGAAAGGCGGAGAGCCGAGTTTAGTAGCCAGCAGTTCGACTTATGGTACAGTAGAAGGAAGAGTACCAGAATTGTACTTAGTGTCTGATAGCTTATCGGTGTACGGTATGTGAATGACAATACAGAAGGTAAGGTGAATTACCATGGCGGGTACCGCCTTGGTATTGCCAGGTAATGTCCACTCACTTCACCGTAAGGTTGTTAAGGACAGCCTTACCTTAGGTAACGAGTATTGTTTGTGCTGTTTGCAGCCATGCAGCTAGGACCCTCTCGCAGCGAAAAGGAGCAGGGGGTTTTTTTGACGATGGTTGTTTGGAGGTAAAACGGAAACTTTTGTTGTGTTTACTGGTAATTTGTTCCAGACTCCACCACATATTTCGACTTTTTCACCTTTTTTTTTCACTTTTTCTTTCTCTCTCTTCTATTTGTGACTTATTTCCTGGTAGGTCCCAACCGACTTAAAGGTAGACCTTGTTTGGATTGGAATTTTGAGTACTTTTGTTTATCACAATTTCCATCGTCTTGGCTCTTTCCTAACCGGTTGCTTATATACGAAAGACCCGTAACTTTACTTTCTTTCCCTACCGCCAAAAAGTTCCATTAGCACTGCTGCCCCAGGCAGATCGCTCCTCCGTTATTGACATTAACACCGCGGCGATATTTCTTCCTTCAGGGGAATTCGAGACGAGATTGGATAGCGACCAACATTCTCTCCGACGGCGTGTATTTCCCTGTCGGATCCCCTCTCCATCTCCTGGAACAGAGACTGCTGTTCTTGACCCCCGCAATGGACCGGTAACCACCATTGCTGGGTCGCGCGACATTGTTAGTCAAGGCACTCCTTTGTCTGAGATACAGAGAAGGTATTTACGCCGGAATCCTACTGCGATTGGGATTTCACATCGAATTCATCGTCATACCCAACCACCCATTTCTTACCCTAAGTGCATTTGTATCACCTCGGGGGTCTACACAGTCGGAGTCTGAGGATGCCGGAAAAGCTGCCGGCCCAACAGAACTCAGGGAAGGGGCAGTCGCGTAAGATTCAATCGAGGTCGTCCAGTCCATCTCGAAATGAAGACTCGGGCTCAGGAGGTGAGAATCATGGATGGTGATGGTGAATATTTACATCTGCCGCTGGCCGCTGACGTCTTTTCCTCAAATTCAGCAGAAGGTCCCACCCGCAGGCGATTACAAAAATACTCCTCAACACCTTTCCTTTCAGAGGCGTCCCAGGCGTCCACGATGGCAACAGGTTCAACCACAAATGTGACAACCAGAAGAAGGTTCTCTATACGAGATCAGAAGGCGCCGCAAGGTCCGCGACCGCAGGACCAGCCACGACGAAGGTAAATGGTCAATCCCGCTCGGCCCCTGATCGGGGCCATCGGTATATTATATGATTCTGATATTCTTTTCGTTATAGCCATCATCCTGTATCGTTCTTTCACTCAGGCAACTCCTCAATCGATTCCACGCATGACTCCACGGAGAGCAACCATTCTCGTGTTAGCCTTCGATCGACTAGCATGGGCAATCTCTTGAAAGCAGACGCCAACCAAAAACCCCCCGAAAATGCCGAATTTCTCACAGCGGTCAATTTTGACGACTTTCACAATAGCATCATAGGGGAATCGAGTTTCAATCAATTTCCCGTGCCCAGAAATGGGGGTACAACAGGTTTCCCTCCAGCCAATTTCGCCTTAAATAGAAACGACGAGAATGGGATGTCCAGGCGGTTGAGGAGCAACTCAATCAGGAGGAAAAGTGTTGCCAATCAAAATTCCTCGAGTGACTCGGTAGCGTCGCGCCCGCCGGCATTGGCTACAGCTGCTCGGAGTCGTCGTCAAAGCCTTGCGCAACCCTCGAATACAACCAACCCCGCTCCACGGGCTCCGCGCAAATCGATAGGACAAGGCTCTATCCCTTCTACAAGGCGTCAAAGCTTGTCGAGCCGAAAAGCTAGTGCTGATATCAATCACCCGCGCACGCAGACCCTGGAACCCGCACCCAATGATGGAACGAGACTGCCAACAAGTGCACGAACTATCAAGGCAAAATCTCTCCAACCGCCATCAAGGGAACCACGCGAAACATATTTGACGACATCCGGATCGGCAGACCATTCCCGATCATCTTCCACCAACGCTGTCCGAACGCCAGTCAAGAACGCCCAAGCAGGGATTGCCACCCCATCGTCCACATCTAAAAGGGCTTCAGTGATGCCCCCTCACGCAACAGGACTTGGAGCGCGCACCATAAGCCCAACTGATGCGCGACGGATGAAACGCATGTCAACGGCACCGCTGGCACCTCCCGTACCTTATACTCCCCCGACTCAGACACATTCACTACCTGTCCGTCCGCGTTCATGCGCCCAATCGCCGTGCTATATTCCTCGGAAAAGTGTGACCCCTTCATCCAACAGAACTACCCCTGATCCGTCCCGCAAATCGTATAGTTCTGGCTTATCGCTATCATCAGCCACGACTCAAAATTCGGCGAGGAATTCCGGCGGCTCATTGCAAACCAGACTGGCTCAGGCCGTATCGTCCTCTCGGCTTCCAACACCTAAACCTCGGCCAGAGCACGGAATATCGGATGAGGAGGTGCCTCCTGTTCCAGCTATCCCGAAGGCATATGAGTCTCCGAAGGGAGAAATTGAACAGCTGAGTTTTCCAGCACCCCGCAAATCAAGCCTGCCGGTGGATCTTGCTCTCCTGAAAGGCAAATCAGACACGGAGTCCGACACCAACCATGCAGCTAGTGCCACTGAAGATGATACCAAGGCCTTATCCACCAGGCGGCCACCAAAGACACCCGAAGCTAAGCACAAGCCAACCGCCAGTTTGGGGAAGAGGAATTTACAGCCATTAAAATTGCCGCCATTGAATTTACTACCTCTCGGGACCCCAATGACCACAAAGATCCAAGCTATGAAAGAACGAGAGGAGGACGCAAAATCACACACACCAACGGGTCAGGTCGTATCAAAGACCCCCAGTACTCCCATGACTGCTTCAAAAGCGAACTTTTTCGCCGTCGAGGACGATGCTGTGCCTCGGACGCAAGCACGAAGCAGCACTGCACATTTTGTAGTGAGTACTTCTTCTGGTGCTGCCTTAAGGACCGCTAGCAGCTCCAGCGCATTGGCATCTTTCGAGAACACCCCTGGTGGTCCGAGGACGGTTTCACCCTACATTTCCTACACGCTCCCTAAGAGCAACAGCGAATTCACTAGCCTCCGCCAAAAGGTTAGTGCGGACTATTCTTCCAAAGTGTCTCAACCGCACAAGTTAACAGGCCCACGCCCCCAGACTCAATCATCCGCATTCTCTTCCAACGCGGAAACGATCAGCCAGATATCAACACCATCTGATCCCGACAACAATAGCACTTCCGGTTCTTCTCTTAAAAACAAGATCATAGTAACCCGCCATCGGAGCAATTCTCGGCCTCAGCAGGCACCGGACGCCAATGCTGACCCCACTAAACACGACCCCATGCCGCCACCTAAACTTCCAGCGTCTGCAACTTGGAATAATCTTCCAACGAGGAAGAATACTAGTCCCACGCTTAAGCCAACTTATTTCAAGTCCAAGCGACAGGTGTCTGTGTCTAACACAGCCAACTCGCCAATACGGAAACCCAGTTTTAGCAGTGAACAAAGTCTTTCGTTAGAGCCGAGCATCTCTAATGAGTCGGGCAAAAGTGATGCCCCAACCCACCGGTCTGCATCATCGATCCTATCTCCGGTTCATAGAATCCTCAGCTCTGCGAAGTCGAGTTCTGCGTCTAAATCAGCACCTATTGATCCGAACCTTGACCCCGATATTCATATTGCTGACGAGGAAATGCGAAAACTTAACGGCAGGCGCAAAGATTTTGAAAGTGCTGCAAAAGAGTTAGATGATCTGCGCCGCAAAGCTGGACCGAAAGAGCGTGTCAGTCCAGCCCAGGCACTCAGGATGGCAAATTTGAATATATTCGAGCGCGGGGAAATTATTGATTTCAAAGACGTCTTTTTCTGCGGAACTCAGCACGCTAAGAAACATGTCGGTGACTTGAATGCGCAGGCCGCAAACTTTGGCTACGATGATGACCGTGGTGATTACAACATCGTAATAGGGGATCATCTAGCCTACCGATACGAAGTCGTCGACGTCCTGGGTAAGGGAAGTTTTGGTCAAGTCCTGAGATGTGTTGACCACAAAACGGGTGGCTTGGTTGCAGTGAAGATCATCCGCAACAAAAAGAGATTCCACCAGCAGGCCTTGATCGAGGTTAATCTGCTCCAGAAGCTGAAGGAGTGGGATCCTAATCGCCGCCATAGCGTCGTCAACTTCACACAGAGCTTTTACTTCAGAGGCCATCTCTGCATTTCCACGGAGCTGCTAGGGATGAATTTGTATGAGTTCATCAAAGCACATGACTTCAAGGGCTTCAATCTCAAGCTCATTCGCCGTTACACGAAACAGATCCTAAGCACCCTGGTTCTTCTCCATGCCAAGAAAGTTATCCATTGCGACCTCAAGCCAGAGAATATCCTCCTCGTGCATCCCATGAGCTCCGAGATCAGAGTCATTGATTTTGGCTCTAGTTGCTTCGAAAACGAAAAGGTGTATACCTACATTCAGAGCCGCTTCTACCGCTCACCAGAGGTCATTCTTGGCATGTCGTACGGCATGCCGATTGACATGTGGAGTCTGGGGTGTATTCTGGCTGAGCTGTACACAGGATACCCCATCTTCCCGGGTGAGAACGAACAAGAGCAGCTTGCCTGCATTATGGAGGTTTTCGGCCCTCCAGAGAAACATCTCATCGAGAAGAGCACACGGAAGAAGCTTTTCTTCGATTCTTTGGGCAAGCCGAGATTAACGGTCTCCTCGAAAGGTCGACGTCGGCGTCCGAGTTCGAAGGAACTGAGGCAGGCCCTGAAATGCGACGACGAGGCTTTTCTCGACTTCATTTCGCGCTGCCTTCGCTGGGACCCGGCTCGTCGTCTTAGCCCGCATGATGCACTTCGGCATGAATTCGTTACAGGGCTCAAGATGCCCTCACGGCCCAGGACATACACCGCGACTTTAAATAGCCCGGCAAAGAGAGGAAATACTTTATCCACCCCATCGTCGGGTCGTCCTCTTCCTGAACCGCCTGGAACGAGTCTCAAACACGGCAGCTTCATCCGCAGCCGCGATACCTCCGGGAGCTCTCCGATTAAACCGATTGCTGGGAAGCGCCACTCAACCGTGAGTGGTGTACAACCGTCAACGCCTGCCAAACGAAGTACAACTACTAGCACCAACGCCCCTGGGTCAGCATTGCCCCGTGCTCCAAGGAGCTTTAGCGGAAAGCCAGATCTCGCAACCGCGGCAGCTGCGACAAGCTTGGTGAGTGGAGCGATCCAACGCGATTAGAGAAATGACTACTAACGCACACTAGAGGACTAAATAAGGCTGACTGCCACTATCCTCTTCTCTTCTTTTGTTATCTCGTCTTTTCTTTTGTCCCTTTCTCGCGGTTGCATATTTGTAATACTAATTGTTTGAATTTTTAAGTTGCATAAAGAGGCCCGGATGTCTGCGGTTTTGTACCCCTTTCATGATTCAAACTGAGCCGATAGAGGTGGACGAGGAAAGAGTTCATCTTATACCCTTGAGCATTTGCATGCTTTTACACGATGCCTTTGTTTTGTCTCCTTTGAGCATATGGTTTGCAATTCTGTTACGACCTCAGAAAGCCAGCTTACTGCTCCCCATTGCATATCTCACCCTTTGTCACTCGCTTCGACTATATTTTCGTCTTGGTTTCTATGTCTACCATTTCATATTTTTTTTTTTTTTTCCCACTTTATTCCTTTCAATATGTGCCCGATGTTTCGCACATTTCGATGGACTCGATGGTATTTGCATTCATACAGTACATTGTATATTTACCTTTCTTTCGTTCTGTCGCTTCACTTTTAAGCTCTGCCCAAGTTCTTGGATGGTGGGAGTGTCAGGAGTCATGGGTTATGTTAGAATCAGAGAGCCCCGATGCATATACTGACGAAGACAAGTATAGTTAATTTAAGTATTCATAGATTGCGGGCGATGGACATACATAATGATGAGGATTCACGAAAAGGGCAGACCCATTCGCTGCTAATCAACTTGATCTATCTTCGAACATAAACCTGTAAGAATTGCCATACTCCACGAGAGCAAGGCTGACGAACGCTGTTGCCAGATGTTATTGGGCAAAATGGGGGCTGAAATTGGCGTCAAAGGGGTACCGTTTTTGTCAGGCGGTGAACGGGTAAAATAGGTTCAACCCGTCCTGGGGAAATCAAAACATTGAGACGATGTATTACTCCCAATGACAGAGAGAGAGAGGAGAGATCAGCATCATCTTCGGTTAGGCTCTTCTCTATTATTGATCACTAGATTCTAGTCCCACAAGATTCAATGCCACAGTGTGAACAGGACCTCTAGCAAACAGATTGAGCTTCAGTCTTCGCCTCTACTGTCATTCCCTTCAACGCGGGACTTTTATTGATCTGGCTCCAATCATGAACCGCCATACTATTCGCCTCACTCAGCCTCACCTCCTCGCCCGTCCGCTGGATCGTCTCTGCTTCATACTCTTGCAAGACCCGTGCTCGATTCTCTACCGTTAAGTCTCTTTAAAAGAATTCAATCGCTTTGTAGACTGTGTAAGTATCTATAATTATATAGTTTAGACCCTGCCCTCTCTGGAAAATCATTAGATGTGCGGTATCTTCTAGCAACATCACGCGATCCAGCTGGTTCTTCCAGTGGTGTTCCGGTAAGCTTGGATTCCAGTTTCTTAACTGGAAATACTAGACCGGTGTATTTTTCAAAACTCTATTTAAAGACACTGTGCTATAGGTCTACAAAATACTTCGTCAGCTTCTTCTAGTGCAAAACATGTTTCTAATTGATACAATGATTTATCTTATACTTTAGCTCCGAGAATGAGATATAGTGAAAAAAGATCCCTTTCTAGCCTTCTGATCAGACTTTATGTATGGACCACAAACGGATTGTAGCGAACGATCCTATCTTTTGCAGTCCTTGAGCCAGCGCCAGACCAGTAGAGCCGGTGATCTATCAGCTAGAGTTCTGTATATCCTCAACTGCCGGTGCTGACCTGCTCCGATAATCATGACCTTGTGTGTTAAAGGCGGGTGAGTGTCCTTGCCGTTGAGGGACACGGCGATGATGCTGAATGCTGATATTCGACGAATTGCAAGATGTGACAAGGGCAGCGTACTTACATAGGCTTGGCAGACGTTACCTATCCAATCTTCTTTATTCCTTTGTGTCTCGCTCTACTTACTCTTCAGTCTTTCTTGTTCTTATGCTGATTCTCCTCGTCGCCGAGAACTCCGTGGCGAGGCGAAAAGATCGGTGAAAACCGACTCTGTGTCGGCCGGACGAGAAGCACCACTCCGACTGTCTGGCATGACATGGATGCTTGAGTCATGGGCTCAGATAGCAGAAATATATGTCGGCACATCCTATTGAACGCCATACTAACTTGTATATAGTAGGGATCTACAGGCTGTTGCCAACTGTTTCTTCCGTCTAGCTATTCTACTAGAACTGTATCTCAGGTAAGTAATACTTAGTACTTAATCTAATAGCTTTCTTCAAATACTGATTCTATAATTTGTTAATGGTAGATCTTACCAACGCAGGGAGAAGGGGTAATATAGTGGACATCAAAGACGGACAATATATACACTGTAGTAGATCGGTCACATAGTGCTTGCCTTTAGTTTTGTACACCACAAACATAGT
The DNA here is from genome assembly GCA_001696595.2 of Aspergillus hancockii. Taxonomy (NCBI): domain Eukaryota; kingdom Fungi; phylum Ascomycota; class Eurotiomycetes; order Eurotiales; family Aspergillaceae; genus Aspergillus; species Aspergillus hancockii. Next base: position 12,944 of record MBFL02000408.1, on the reverse strand, counting down.
TTCAGAACATGGTATTTCGACATAGATGGTCAATGAGGAAGGATTTCTAGAACCAAGGATCCAGGAATCTCCCTGGACACGACACAAGTCATTAGGAGAAAGGAAGTCACCGCGGACGGCCTCGCATAAGTTATGCGGCTTTGGGCCCTCGGCAACCGCAAAGACCGGAGGAGATGAAATCCCACTCCCTCACCAATTTCCCTTAACAAACATTGATTCCATCGTGGAGGGGGGAAATGATAGATGACTGTCTTACTTGCCCAGTTTTCTGTCCTGTCGCACTTGTAAATTCAAATACAACCGCCGGCAGCCGTGTACCAGCTGCGAACGCTCCAACGCTCACTGCGTTTATCCCCCCGGGCTAGACCGTGCCCCCAAGCGACCCCGCGCTGTGCGAGACACTCGGCTGTTGAAACTTGTCTCTAGATTGGCGACTATCATCCTCCAACTAGAGAAGAAGAACAACCAACTCGCCGGATCATACAGAGACGGTCGAACCTCATTCTCCACGTCCAGTGGAGTGGTGCCTCCAGCGTGAACCCGCTGGTGAAGCAGCTGGGACAGCTAGTAGTGGACAAGATAAGAAGTTACTATGTCAGCAACATTCTCTGGGCGCGTGTGGAGGGTGAGATTAAGGAATTATACAATGTATTTTATAAGTCTATATTAGAGACAGAGAACGGCAGTCTGACAGATAATCTCACCCTCCAAGAGCGTGAATTCCCAAGCTATGTCTTGTGGATTGGGGATAAACACCGCCATAATAACTTCCGCCGACAGCTCTTTATCCACTGCTCTCGGAGTTGGTCACGCTGCTAGAGATCTTTAAGCAGAACATGGCGTCTCTGGTGCAAATCTTCCATCTATCTATACTGATGCAGCTCTACTGGAACACGGTGGCCTTGGTAAATACCGTGAAGAAAAATATAGAGATACTGTTGTTCATGATATACTATTTAACTGTGATTAATATAAATCTTAATCAATATCTAACAAGCCTGTACATTGCGTAACCTGACACTTAAAATAGATCGTTTTCGTTTCGCGGTAGAGCAAGCACTTGTTTGCACGAATCTCCTCAATACACAGAACCTGACTCTCCTGCAGAAAGTCGTGCTGTTCTTTACCGTGCTCTGTAATGAAGATGACTCCAGTACCCGCTGGAAACCAAGCTCCGCTGCTGTCTCTGGTGATATACGAATCTATCTGGTGGACAATTGTTTTTTTTAAATATCACGGCTGCTAGCCAATCATGCCGTGTGAACCCATCTTTGACACGTATATGCTTCTAAACATTAACAACAATAATTCCACAGCCGACATGCGCGACCCCCCGCCCCGAACACGACGGCGCCATTGAGATGGCCTGGCTGGTTGTGTACTACCTGCAGGTTTAAACAGACAGGACAGCCGTGGTCGCATCGCAGCATTACAACGACCGTCTCTTTAATCTCTTGATCCAGATTCTTGAGCTGTCGAGTGTTCTCCTCTGTAATAAAGATATCTAGTAGTAGTCTTGATATTACGAGACTTATTTCTAGTGGCATGCAACAGTTTTTGTTCTTGTCCTCTAGCCCTCTATATATACCCGTCTATTAACCACCAAGAGAGAGAAGAATATCTAACAGAACTACACAAAGAAAACACCACAAAGAAGATCAAAAAAGCCTAGGAAAGCCGCCGCCCATTTCAAAGCTTAACAACAACCCCCTTCACCAACGACAACCTCGCCATTATAACTCTAACACTCCTTCCAAGCAGCACAACCCCACAGAAAATCTGCAAATCCCGAAACGACCTATAGTCATAATCAATCAGCGCCATATTAATAAGATTGTTCACCAGCACCGCAATCGACATAGTTATGAACTCCATATTCATCTTGAACCCAATCTTATAACGTCAGAGATCTGCGCGATTATAGCAGGGAGTAATAATATGAAAGTGCCCAATCTAAAACTGTACAACACTGCAAAGACAATAAGCAGCGCACTGTTTTTTAGTAGAACTCCAGAGTATGAAAATAATCATGCCTGAAAATAAGTAAGTAATAATTTGTGTATTGCACCGTCTGATTTTATTATCTATCCAGCCGGGGAGAATTCACCTGAACAGACTCGCTGTATTTAGGATCGGGATAAGATATTCTCCTAAACTTTTAGACATACTGTACATTACAGCTTGATACTGAATATAGTTTATAGAAAGAAACATGTCCAGGTAGAACAGGAACAACCCCACAGTTATAAGTAGAGATATTCTCTTTTACAACAGCGCAAAATACTCTCCGAGTCCCAAATCTCTAGAACTAGGCGGCAGTCTTGATTTTAGTGTTAGATTTCTAAAGACAAGTATAGCTAGAATTATAAACGCCGAGATCTAGATTGTTCACTCGAAGCCGAGCTCCTGGACAAGATGGTTAACCATTATCAGGAAGATGCCCATGCCTGGGTTTGTTTAGGGGTTCTGTTTCTGGTGACAGGGCAAGATGAAGGAGACTCACAGTTGATCCAGCCGAAACTGCAGAACACGCAGCTGAAGGCCCCCGCCGTCACCATCCAGGCCTTGAATCCTCCATCGGGATACTGACTATACAGAATCGATAATGGGAGTCTCAAGACCCATCCTTCAGCGCAGGAAGAAGATGCAAGAGAGTTTGCACAGCGTCATTGACTGTTCAGCCATGCAGGATTATCCGGAGTAAGTACACAGCGGTCCCAAAAACAGGCTACTTGTCGAAGAAGCTATGCGCTCAATACAAGATCCGGCTGGAAACGCTCATGCCCGTAATTAGTATCCTAATACGCCGTGCTAATGCCGGCCATCTCTTGAGTGGGCTAGTTGGCAAACCTTGAGCAAGTCGAGTGCCGTATTTTAACCAAGCGGAGTCATATCGACACGAGGTTTCGTGCCATTATGCGATGGCGTAGTTTGCTGTCAGTGTTTAAAGACAACGTCATAGTCAACCCCTGCATCTGGGGACCAGATTAAGCGCCAGCCTATCATTCGCGCTGATGCTGGAATCCGAAAGCAAGGATCTTGCTTTTTTGTGTCCTCGGGAATACAGAAGACGATAGAGAGTATGCCCTTTTCTCAACTTCCTTGTTTTGTTCTCATATATGCTGAAAATGAATTAGCCATCTTCAATCCTGTTCTGCATAAACTAGATTGCACGACCTTACCGCGGACTAGTTTATCTATTCTGAATATTACTACTGTCCTATTAAGACAAGCTAAAGCGACAGTACAAGCAGCCAAGTCTATTCAGAATATCGCAGTACTCAAGGATTCTACTTGAAATACCAAGTCTTACAGTTAGAAAGAGAATCAGTTACTGAAGAAACTAATATAAAAACAGCCAGCGTTGAAGATAGTGTGAAGAAATTTATTAAGAATTTCCCGGGTCGATCGATAAATTCCCTATAGAGACGTGGGATTGTTTTCGACCGTACACCTCGCCTACAAAAGTACAAGGGAGGTAGTGGATCTTGAATGCCTGGTAGAAGTTCTGGCAAGATCTCCGTGAGAGGGTTTTGGAACACAATTGGTGATGGAGAGCTACTATCAAGAGAAAGGGACCAAGTTCACGGGACGTAGAATCGTAGAAGGTCTTGGTAAACTTTTCTATTCGGCTGAGATATTAATATTCCAATATAGCTCCAGTATTATTATATTCTTCTCGAAACTGTGTATGGCTTTTAGCGATTACCTCCAAGACCTAATTCTACACTCTATTAAGAAGTAACTGTCACCAACTGTGTCAAACCAACGCTTGAATTTCGGTAGGAGAGAGATATGGAGTCGCTGATACATCATTCAATAAAGCTCTTTCAGTGAATGGTCTGGGCTAAGTCAGAGTGACTGCATCTTTACAACATTCATCCCTCAATGACTCTTATATCTTCCACCTTTCCTTTTTTCCTCTTGCACTTCTTTTCTCTACTCCGACAATCGCTCTTTCTAAAACACGGACGATATTTACCGATTTCCGGCATCTCCGTCTTGATATTTCCATCATGTCAGAAGCCTCAGCTACGCAGCCCCCAAACGTGATCACGACGGGTGAGCTTCGAAAATGCCTTGAAACGGCGATGGAGACCAGAGTGCGCCAGTATCAAAAGGTTGTCCCTCTCGCGATCAGATGGGAATCCGATAACGACGAGGCAGCTCGCGATACGAACAACTTCAACGTGATCTTGCGTAGTCTCGGATTTCCTCCGGCTGTTGAACACATCATCTCAACGAAAGACAAAGCCCCTGGATGGTCTCTCAAAGACAAATTTCATCAAAAAGTTGGGGAAGGCGTAATGTGTGACGGCCGTGCGCTTATCATGGTTCATTACGCTGGGCACGGCATGGAAAGCCCAAGTGGCGAGCTTCTATTGTCCGGCCCAGGGAACAAGATAATTCAAGCTTCGTATGCACTATTCAGCATGGTGGATGATAAAGCACAACTATCTTCCGTGGATGTGATTTTCCTACTTGAGTGCTGCTGGTCTCACGGAGCAACTCGGTCCGCGGACCATCGTGAAAGGGTTACGGAGGTCGTGGCGGCCTCCAATTTTCATGATCCCATCGCGAATATACCTGGCAGCAAGGTGTCCTTGACAGCACGGCTCTCGACAGCTATTGCAAAGGCCGCAGGCCAGAAATGCGAACATATTGAGTTCTCCGAATTGGTTAGAGAGCTGAGAGCCGAAGGTACACCCAAGAAGCCCACTCATGGTTTACTCGCTGGGACAAGATCTATCCGTCTCAAACTCCCTGGTTCACACGCCCCGTGCGCCCTCCCTGGCCCTCCTACTCTGCGAGCATACTTCTCCATACATGTCCACCCTAGCCTGGGACAGAATGGTCTTGACAGTCTAGCTGAATGGGTGAATAAGCTCCCTTCGCATATTGTTTTTGAGATCGACAAAGTCTTTGAAACCGACTCCCAATGCTGGATCATCTATGCGGATTGGACTATTTATCAGAAGCTAGCGGGATTGCCTGGAATCGCATTGATTTGCGAGTCCAACGGCAAGGACATTTGGCACAACCGGGATAAGGTCAATCGGGGAAAGCAAGAAGTTTAGAAAGAAGTCCAGAAGAAGGAAGATACCAAGAAAGAGAATATCAAACCGCGTACTGGAGTTTAGTTGGCCCTGCTTACTGTTGCTTACTGTTGACTCTCCACATGCAGACATCTCACCTGCGCATTTCAATTACTTTATCGTCTAAGCTGCCTGCCCTTCTTAATCAGGTTGCCCCAGTCAAGAAGCTGTTCCTCTATAACTATCCAATCAATATTAGTGTTCTCAGATTGCGGGTGGATAGCAGGCGGTGGTCGATATTGTAATACTGATGCGCCGAGAGTAATTTTTTCTAGCCGAATCCGTCGGCTGTGAAATACCTTACGACGTTTAACATTTTCAACCGTTTCTTGCAGAATTTCTTCCCTAAAATCGCTCGGTCTTATCATCACATTGCGCTCTGTAACCGTGGATGATGAATTGATAGGAACTAAAGCTGCTAAACTATGGTTTGCGGTGTGACGTGCTCATTATTCCTAGATGCCATATCCTCAGCTAGCCATCACAGTCAATCCAATCTGTCTGCCATTCAAGCATACACGTAATATTTACCTTGATACCCCGGATAGCTATCTGTTACACCCGAGTATCGGACCAAGAGAGCCTTGTCACCCGTTTAGCTGTCTTAGATAGGGTTGTACTTATCCTAGAGACCAGAATCCACTCGTGTCTAATCACCAACGTAACATAATGGCCGCGCAAATCCAAGACTTGGAAGACGACTTATATACGTCATGCGGGCTTCTATTTCCATGGACGTCTGCATCTAGCACGTCTGCTCGTCACTTGATTCCGCATTCACTGCCTTCGGCGCAATGTGTGATTCTGGACTCGACGCTTGCGCTACGGCATGATCGATTCCGCTTAAAGACCGGGCAATGCGCTGCAGGCCTGCAGGCAGAGTTCTATGAATAAATTAATCACAAAAGAATAGCTCGAGTTAGGAAGATCAGACTCACTAAAAGTATATATGTAGTAAAAGATTGCACTTGCCGTGACGTTTTTTTTTTTTTTTTTTTGACACTACCCCCTACCTTCTCTTCAACTCTGCTTCACCTTAGCCCGTATCAAGAAAAGTGAAGAAGCTTTGTTGAGAATATGAATAGAAGTGTCCGGCCGCAATAGAACTTTTGTAGTCTCCCCCCTCTATTTGCTGTAAAGATGTAGGAGCAATCTGGTGCGTATATCCCTCCCGGATACGACTGGCGAAATACATTCGGCTGGCTTACCAGTGCCAAACCAGGTACATATCATTCCACCACCGACCTTTAGAAGCACCGCTCAGCGCCCTTCCGGTCCTACTACATATATTTCGAGGAAGAGTTAAAAAGTTACTCGCCCTAACATGATGAGCCGCTCTGGATTAGATGGTGTGTATGTTACCTATCTAATCCGAACACATTATTGCACATGGAGCTTCACCAATCTGCTGTTATGATTCTCTAGGGGTTCTTAAGTGGCTGATATGCTGATATATCATGGCATTGGGGTTCGGTCCGTGACACTCTCTATTCACGTAACATTTATCTGGACATTTTGAAGGCGTATAACAAGGGGCAACAGTGGAACATATCTGGGTATATGACAGCATGCAATTAGCTCGTGAGAAGCACTACTTACTCATGCCACACGATACTGCTCAGGCCCTTCTCTTGTTTAGGTTGTGGCATCTTCCCAACCTGTAGTGAAGCTACTTGGATTATAGATTACTCCTGGATTGCTCCGAGAGCACTCCGGATCAACTGCGGCGCGCTGGCTCAGTGCTCAGGGAGTGCTCAGGGAGTGCTCAGGATACATACTTCTGCCTTGCCCTATGCTCCAGGATTAATCACTAAGTAAAAGGCGGCCCTGCGCTGGTCCCGTCCCGGAAAGGGAAAGTCGCAAAGTTTCTGAGAAAAACAGTTCGATAGTTCTATTACTATAAAAGCGATTTCTATATTACTACTTCTAATACCCTTGTCGAGCGAGCTTTGTTATAAAAACAGCGGGTCTATAGCGGCTGAGAATTTATTGCCTGTCAGAATCTATTCTTTCTTGTTACTCGGCAAAGCTAAAGGCGACCGAGAGTCAGAAACGAGTATATTACCAGCTTTAAAATCAGTGTTATCTTAATATTCTACAACCTTGCGTACTGGTATTGGATATAGTAAATTGACTTCCTACTATTTAGCGGTATAGCTGTTTTTCTAGCTACTTCTCTGTTCTATCTTCGTAGTCTATATTAATGTTATCCGCTGGCCCGCACAATATAATAACAGGCTCCTCGAATATCTGTGGGTCTATTAGGATAGTATATAAGATAATACTAATTACGGGGCTTAAGAAGACGCTTGAGGAGGCGTTTACTAATTTAGGAAGATTAGGAGTATAGAGCGAGCCTGATAGAGTAATATAGCTGTCCTGGTGTACAGAAGACGCTCTGCAAGCATTCCCGTAGTCGCTGACAACCCGATATATAGATTCCTTATAGTGTTCGTGCTTCGCATCCTCTTCTATACAACTAAGAGACAACTCTTTAGTTTTCTGGTCTACTAGAGGTTTCTGGAAAGTAATAGCGAAGAATAAGACTTCTAAAACTTACGCGGGCGTTCCTACTGAGTATGCCGATTACTGTTTGTGACCTCGCTCTCATCGAGCTTGAAGGAAGACTATTTTATAGACGACTTTCTGGGTCGCACATAGATAGATTTATTATAATAATATACATCGTGAAGGGGACCACCGTAATTCTATTCCCCATCAGAAACATGACGATAGAGAGGATCAGGACACTTTGAGGACCAGTTCTTTCAGCTAATATGTTTATTTAGGTTATTTCCTAGTTCCGGGTTTCTGTTAAACGTTTTTCTTCTATTGATTGGCCGTAGCCGTTAACCGAACATCGCCCTTCAACGGGCTCCTCTTCTAAACAATAGACCATGTTGAAGTCCAGTCAATAATAAGTCAATAAGTCTTCCATTATAGACCTTTTTTTTGGAAAAATAAAAGAGTTTCATTTCATGATATTCTGGCTGCCGAATGTCCTAGTTCGGACCTGATCTTGTACAAAGCTTGTGTATTTACAGTTTGTTTTATATAGTCCAGACACACTCTCTCTTGTTAAATTTTCTAGTTATATTATTCTTAAACCCATTTTTTCTAATATTACTCGAGCTTCTTGGAGTAGATTCCTCTGTTTAAGGATTTGTACTCGTTTAGCAAGTGTTTCACATTATCGTCAGTCTTTGTATCGAAGATTATAGCTTTTTTCTCGGTCAGCTGAGGATCTATTTCCTTATCTATCGGCAGGCGAAGGGGTCAGCCGGATTTATAGAACTGATTGAATCCTTGAAAATACTCAATGTGAGTTTTATCTACTGTTCTTTCTTTAATAGTATTCACGATATCCACAGCGGAACAGCTAGCGAGGTAGTTATTTCTACGTAGGCTTCTTGTGAGGATCTGAGCTACGTACGCCGAGGAATACCTTTCTAATCAATATGTTAGTGAATCTCCGTAGAGAAGATAAGCTTGGAGAAAAGGCTAGAAAACAGGAGAGACAATAGTCCTTTGACGGCTATACTCAAGGTGCGGTGTATAGAATAGACAGTGGTATTTACAAGATAACAGGCAACTATAAATAACTTCCGAAGAGCTTCTTAATAGTGATTCTTTGTTAACAGGCCCTTACTAATCTCTTCGGCTAACTATAGGCTAGGGAGAGCTGACTCTTCTAGAAAGATGAGGCGAGCCTCCAGCTACCTTAGTATGGCAGCGTTTATAGCAATTCAAAGCATATCCAATTCGACTTGAACTTCTGGAACCAAGATACTCATAGAATGATGCTCTAGTAGGTCTAATTATTCTACACCAACTAAAAAGGTTTTATAGAAATTGTATGGTCTACTGGCACGAGCAATCAATAGATCCTATATATACACGATATTGATAGTGGCGATCTTTGAGATTGATACTTGTCAAATATTGATACAGGTGTGAAAGCTTTGACACATGGACGACCTATGCCTGGTCCTTAGTATCAGCCTGTTCTAATTTCAACAAGTACATGAAAACCTGGAAAGCATTGTTCTTACAAAGATTAGTGTTGTAATAACTTAGGGGTAATTAAAACAATCACCATATCAATATAGCCGTATTCAAAGACCTCCTAGTTCCAAGGTCAATCTTTGCAACATCTCTCTTAATTGTAGCTTTCCCTAAACTGTATGCCAATTGATATAGGTACGTAGCTGTACTCAAGCAAACAATGTAGCTAACTACTAAGCAGCCTGCAAAGCAAAGGGAAAAAAATAACATCTTTTACAATCAAACACCCGAATACAAAGCCCAATAGATACAAGACAGACTCCAAACTAATCAGCCAACTTCCCATCAAGCACACCCTCACTCCTCACCCTCCCCCTCTTCCTAACCAACTCCCCAACCCAACCCGCAATCTGATAAACCCACCCCCCGGTAACCATAACCCCGGAGACAGTATTAACCAGCCGAATCAACAAAGACAAAAAGCTGCTCCGCTCCTCGCTAATCAACAGCAGAATCGGCTCAATATTGTACTTGAAGAAGATCCCGGGAATATAGTAGGGGCTTTCCGGGAGGGGCGCAGATTGGCCCGTGGCCGCGTATTGGTTCGTGAAGATAAGGTTCTTGTTTGTCCTTGCCGACGGAGAAGCAGAGTACGTGCTGTCGAGCGCAGCCTGGCCCTTCGAGTAGATGGTGGGGACAACGGAGAGGAAGTACTGGTACTTGTAGTAGTGGTCCTCGGTCGTGGTGATGGTCTTATCCAGCGGATTAAGAAGCGTCGGATAATGCGGTCCAAACGAGAGTTCGGTAATCATATGGGAGAAGTTGAAAGCTGTTCATCCCCACGGTTAGCCAAACGCCATCCCCAATGCCAACCCCAAAACCAAAAGGAAAGAAAAAAGAAAAAACCTACCCCCATGATCCAGATGCCCCCCGCGATCCATATACCCATGCCCCCTCGCTGTAATATGAAAATCCCCCTGCACCTTATTCCCCTCCAAACTCCCATAAATTCGACACGAATCGACCTTGTCCCCGCGTCTCACCCTCGGCCCTTTCGCAAACTTCCTCCTCGGGTTCCGCCGCACCTCCCCAAGCACATGGCGCACGTGCACATCCTCCTCCTGCGCCTCCAAGCGCTCCGCATCCTCCTTGCCCAGAGTCCCATACTCACGGTTCCCGCCATGAGTCTCATAGTTCCGTTTCTCCATCCACAGCTTCCAGCTCGTGGGGTCCTTCTGAAGCAATTCACCGGCCAGAATCCGGTCGCCGGAGGCATCTTGAATGTTAACGTGGAGGGTGTCACAGGGCATTTGGACGACGATGTCGAGGTTTAGCTGAAGGTCGTGGGAGACGCCTTTTTCGACGCTGAAGTGGTGCGTTTCGGTGCCTTTGAACCAGGTTTTGAATTCGGCTAGGGAGAATGCGGTGCAGATTAGGAGGATTAGGACGGTCCATTGGCCGCCTCGGCGAGAGGGGGCTGTGTAGGAGGGTTTAGTTTTGGCTGTGGTTTGTTTTTGGTTAGCTCTCCATCATCATCCATGTCCTTATTCTGGAGAGATATCGGGGGTTGGGGGTAACTGGGGAGGGTGTAGTACGGAAGGCATCGAATGTCTTCAGGCCGCCCTGCAGCCCGGCGGACTTCTCGCCGAACGCATCCTCGTCGAGACCGTGCGCTGAGAAGCCATTCATTGCGGAATTGGATCGCAAGGTGTAGAACAATCGATCAAAGGGTCAAGGCATGAATTAGAAGTGAAGGGAGGGGGGGAAATGAGTGGACGCCAATGGGGCCAGGTGGAGGGTTTGGTCGGAGGAAACAATGTAGGCGGCGGAGTTGCGCTTGAGGCCAAGTAGTCAACTCCGCCTTATCTTATCTGACCTGATCTTTATCGCTGCCAAGAACTACAGGGAGTGTAGTGTAGTATATCTGGTTGTGATGCTTATGGCAACACTATCATATGGATCAATATTGCAAGGGAAAATAGTTCATCAATTGGGATATCTACGCACCCGCCGTACTCCAGCCACAGTCCGTGAACCTGATCCTAACCTTCTCATGAACAGATAAGGGAAAACAAAAGTAGACATAGACAGAACGAAGTTTTAAAGAGACAATACAATTGTCACTCTAGATCTCGAAAATCTCTCCCATTCCAACACCCGCTCCCTCAGCTCCGGCCCGACTGTCAACCAAATCCAGTCGCCAGCCCTGCCAGTCCTTGAGCTTCTTCTTGATCTCGCGAACGTGCTCGACACGTTTTCGGGCTTCTTCTTCGGCCTGGGCGCGGGCGAATTCCGCCTCGTCGAACTCGTCGTCGAAGTTCTCTTCCGAGAGAAGTTCGAGACTGCCCCGTGTAGCAGGGGCATGCGGTTTATTCGAGGGGGCGCGAGCGCGGTTGCCGTTGCCTCCGGTAAACGCAGCCAGGCCGCTAGACAGCACAGTCGAAAAGGACGAGTGCTGTTGGATACTGCGTCGACGCGCGTGCTCGGGGGCTCCACCGACAAGATCGACATCATCGAATGTATTCGCAGCCTGGTTGGCTTTAGGCGAGAAAGACGAGTCCGGCTCATAGTCACCACTCGCCAGCTCCTGGCGTCTTTCCTTCCAGACTCCGCGGCGGAGGTCAAAGACCTCCCCTTCCAGGTCGCGGATCCGGCGCTCGAGACGAGAGCGTTCTTCGTCTTCCAGCTCGTCGATGCCGTCATCGTCTGCGCCGACGGCGTTGCGCTTGCGGAGGTTCTCTTGCTCTTCTTTGAGCCGGAGGGTCTCGTTCTCGGCACTGGCCAGTCGGCTGCGGAGGACGGCCACTTCTTGTTCTGTCTTTTCGCTCTCGCGCAGTCGGGTTTGGTGCCTCGTCTCAGACTCTTTGTGGAGATTGCCCATTGCTTCAATCTTCTTCTCCAGCGTCTCGATCTTCTTTTCCGATTCGGTCTTGCCCTGTTTTAGCTCTGAAAGTTCCCGTTCTAGGTTCTTGATCAGCGCCTCCGTGGATGTCTTGTCTACCCCTTCTTTAACAGCTTTCTCCGACGCACGGGTCAGTGCGGCCTTCGTTTCTGTGAGCTCGCGCTGCGCACTCTCAAGAGAAGTTTCGCTGCGTGACAGCTTCTCTTCCAACGCCGCAATCTGCGCTTGGTGGGCATTCCCAGCCGCAGACTGATCCGCCAGCTGTGCGCGCAAGTTCGAGATCTCAAGCTCCATAGCCTCAATCGTAGCCGACTTAGACTCAATCTGCTGCACAAGATCCGACGCCGGCGAAGAGACATTCCGGTGCGATTTCTGAAGATGCGAGTTCTGCCTCTGCAGCGACGCAATCTCCGCTTTCTAACCACACCCATCATCGTCAGCCCCATCATCTTTCCCCAAAATCAAATCAAATAAAACACAATTACAGAAAGGCAGGGAAAGAAAACTCACCAACTCCTCAACCTCCTCAGCCCTCCCCTCCGCCAGTTCCAACTTCTCCCTCAACTCAACAACATCAACACTCGCCTCCCGCATATCCTCCAACTGCTCCTCCGTCTTCCGCCACCTTCCCGTAGCCTCCTCAAGCTCCTTCTCAACCCGCCTATTCTCCCTCTCCAGCTCCTCAATCCGCACCGCCTGCTTCCGATACAATTCATGCACGGACTCCCCGTCCGCCGTCAACGGCGGCAAAGAAGGTGACTTCAGCGTTTGCGACGGCGACGGCGACGCGCTACCCTGGGACACGGAACCCTTCCGGAATGAAGACGACCGCATCTTCGACTGGATTGATAACGAGGGTTGCCGGGCGTGGGTGCTGCCGCCGTGGGGAGCGTCTAGTTTTGCGGGTGAAGGGGAGGTTTCTGGGCTGGGGGATGCGGGTC
>MBFL02000407.1:0-30281 GCA_001696595.2 Aspergillus hancockii | reverse complement strand
TAGCCAACGGCTCTATATGGAAGTTAAACTTGATTAATAATAATAATAATAATATGTTCAGCGACAGAGCATCCACATGAGCGTGGATTCTAAGCTTTATAGTATTCCTCTCTTCTCATGACACTTACAAAACCAAGAACATGCGTCTCATGTCCACTTACTTTCAGTACCGCGTCTTGTACCGCTGCCTGTCCCTCACCTCTAGAGCCTTAGAGGTAGTCTTGTCGTGGTTGAAACCAGAGCACCAGCTCAGACTTTCTCCCCATGAGCTCTCAAGAAAACTCTGTCCTGGTCTCCTGACCCAGTCCATTACCAGGACCGACATCTCTGTGAACTCTGTCAGAAGCTGCTGTCCCTTCCCACCACACCTCAAGGACAAGTCGCGGAGGTAGACTTTGGCCAAGCGGAGGAGATTTTGACGAGACCGTACTGCCCGCTATGCGGCCTTCTCGCCGCAACTCTTGACCGGTCACCGATTAACGGAGTGGGCGTTTTGATAGTCCTTCGTTGGAGCGAGCAGCGAGGTTTCTATTTCCCTCATTTCCCGGACGACGGAGATCGAATCGTATTTGTGACAGAACCCCTCGATAATCCTCACATCGCCGGTAGAGTTGTGCCCTCTCAGCTGGACCCGGCGCTGGTCCAGACATGGGTGTCAGCATGTGCGCAACACCACGGCGCCGACTGCTCCCCCGAACCGAATGCCTGGTTACACCTGCTGCACCGCAGGGATTGAAGTTCCTCCGGCTAATTGACGTACATCAGCAGTGCCTAGTTGATGCAGAGCCCGGGTGCAGATACATGGCCCTCAACTACGTCTGGGGAAACGGTCACACAGTAATGCATCAAGGGTGAAGGTTTGTATCATACATTGTAGCGCTGTTCGTCATCTAGTCTGATAAGGCGGTCGAATAACCTAGTAAGCAGTTCGCAATTGATGTTGTGTCTATGCTTTGTTAGCAGCATTAGTGCGGGGCAAAAACCAGCCACTGACGAGTGGTAGAGCAACATAATTGGGCTATGCTGAGATCCAGTGTGCCGTATGCCGAAACGGGTCAATTGTTTGGAGATCAGGTACATCATTTCCCGAGCTGTGCGAACCATCGGGCGGAGTCCATGCATGTTGAGCTGAACGGGAAATCTCTAATTCCTCCCATGGCTTGAAACCATTTCGCCAATCTTCAACCTTCAGCTGAATAGCAGTTCCGTATTACACTGCCTCCGATGCCTTCCTGCAACCCATTCAGTGGCCTCAAAGCCAAGTTTTCGAAGAGGAGAAGCGGCCAGGATGCTCCAAGAGCCCAAGTAAGTGGAGATTAAGGGAGTTGATTGTTTATCTGCTAATGGCCCCATTTCTGGTTTCGTGAAGACCGAGCCCAAGCCGGAAAATGCGCATAACGCTTCTTCAGCCGCAGTCCCATCGGAACAATCGGCCAGCGCGGCTCGCCTTGCCACGGAAACGGTTACCACCCCAGACGAAGAACCTGAGAAGGGATCCATCCCTCAACGAGGTCCTCCAGTGAAGGACCGCTGGCGGGACGCTTTCAATCAACTGCCCCCGACCAAGCAAGCTGTCCTGAAGGAAATGGGATTCGGCAATCCCAAGTCCGGATCTATGGAGTCCAGCATTAAGGATCTCGTAGGAGAGGTGAACAGAAAACAGGAAGAGTGCGAGAAGAGGTTCTGGCACATCAATGTGGGTGGTAAAAAGATTATTCTTCGAGAATATACCACGCAGATCGTTGGCTGGCTGGAGAAAGCTGGCAACATTGCTGTGCAGTTTGCGCCACCCCAGGCGAGTCTACCATGGGACCTGGTCAAATCAATGATGAAGGTGGGCTAACCGCAATTTTTTTTACGTTTTGACCTGGACCTCATGGCATCTTGTAGATTCCCGTGAACGAGAGCGAGCAGATGGGTGCCTTGCTTGCCACCACAGAAAGAGTTGTCCGCATTACCAGTCGCGGCCAGGTCTATGAAAATGTCTACCTGCCCCAGGATCCAGATGCCGAGCTGTCGCCGGTACAAACAAATCTTGAGGCGGCACTGATAATAATCTACAAAACTGCTCTAGATCTGTTGGCCGAGTCAGGAAAGCTCCTCTCCACAAACACTGCTAGACGCACGCTTGAAGCTATTGTAAATCCGGGCAAGGCGGAAGGCAATCTTTCGGGTCTTGGTGAGCAAGAAGATGAGCTCCTCCGAGACGTCCAAGCATGCGAGAGCCAGCGCAGTTCTGACTCAGACAAACGCGCGAATGCAATGTTGGATGCCTTGCAGGCCCCAATGGCGAGGGTGGACGAGGGCGTGCACCATCTCTTGAAACATATGAGTGAAAGCGAGCGTATCGAGCTCTTGGAATGGATTTCACCCATTCCGTTTGGGAAGCACCACGACAACGTGAGAGAGAAGCGAACCCCCGGCACAGGTGAGTGGCTGCTCCAACACAAGGATTTCTGTAGTTGGGATTCGACAAAGTCGTCGGCTCTCTTCTGGCTACAAGGGAATCCGGGTACCGGCAAGACATATCTCACATCTGCCGTCATCGACTGGGTCCGCGCCCAGACCAGCAAACCTCCAAATGACGAGGGCTTTGCATTTTTCTACTGTGGCCGGGACGAATCGCGCTCGCAGCCGCTGTCCATTCTCCAAAGCTTTGTACGTCAGCTTTCGACCACTGCAAGTAATCCTGAGACTATGCAGGCAAAACTCCAAGAGTCTTGTAAAAAGGCTCGGGAGAATGGCACGAACTTCCGCTTGGAACAGTGCAAGGAACAAATCCTCGCCTCCTTGAATATCTACTCGAGAACCACGCTAGTGATTGATGCCTTGGACGAGTGTGACTCAGCCTCACGGTATCAACTAATAGAAGCACTGCAATCGTTCTTATCGGAGTCCAACCACGTTGTGAGGATCTTTATCTCAAGCCGGCCTGACCCAAACATCGAATATCAGTTAGAAAGCAGGCCCAACGTTTGCATCCGGGCAGACGACAATCTCGATGACATTAAGAAATTCCTTCAGAAAGAACTCGACAGGCTCACAAAGACTGCCCCGTTCTTAAAGCCCCTGAAACCCGACATCATCGGAAAGTTGCTAGAGCGTTGCCAGGGCATGTTCCAGTGGGCCGCTTTGCAGTTCCACCAGATCGCGAAGTGCCAGTCCCGTGCAGGTGTCTGGGAGCGCCTTGAGAACCTCCCAGAGGATCTTCAGAAGGCATACGACGAGGTCTGGCGACAGATTGAAAGCCAAGGGAAGTCTGAACAGACCATCACAAAGCGTGCTCTTCGATGGGTGATGTCCGCGTCGAAACCGATGAGCACCGTCGAGATTCTGGCTGCTGTTCGTGTCAGCCCGGACGGAGATCTGCTGCCCCTGAATGACGCAGTGGATGAGCAAGGCCTGCTGTCTCTCTGTAATAATTTCCTTGCGCTGGATTCTCAGCTCAAGGTGTGGCGTTTTCCGCACCTCTCGGTCAGGGAGTACTTGGAATCCAAGGAAGACTGGTCCGTATCCCAAGCCCATTACCACGCGGCCAGCGTTTGCCTGTCTTATTTCGTCAAGAAATTTGAACATGATGACTTGGAACTGGACGCCAAGCTGGAGGTCAATTCGGAGCTCGAGTCAGAGAAGCCAGGCGACACAGAGGGACCCGAAAAGCCAGCACAATCGGATGACAGCTTCCATACTCTTCATCCGTTCCATATATACATGCGGCACTCTTGGGCCCACCATGTCAACGGGGCAAGGGGCATCGAGACGACCAAGCTGGCTTCTCTTTTGAAAACCTTCCTCGGATCGCCAAATAAGAGCAGCGTACAATACCAGAGATGGCATCAAAGAACTGGCAATGATTTTGAAAGCTTTTTCGACACCCCCCATCTTAGACACTACATGACCGAAGAGGCACAAATTAGTTTCCGTGAGCTCTGCCCCGGTGATGCCGCCGTTTTCGCCATGTGTAGTTTCTCGCTAGCTACCATTGTATGGGACTGGTGGGAACACGCGGAGATTGATATCTTCCGCGTGAACGACAGCGGGCATAACCTGCTCGCAATTGCTGCCCGGGCAGGCTGTCTGCCCATATGCGAAAAGGTGGTGCAGAAGCTGGTGGGTCAAGGGGTCGACCTCAACGCCCAACGCGAATTTTATAGCATTGCCCTCCAGGCCGCGTCGTATAGAGGCCACGAAAGAATTGTGCAGATGCTGCTAGATCGGGGCGCCGATGCCAACGCCCATGGAGAAGAGTATGGCAGTGCACTCCTGGTGGCCTCATTACAAGGCCATCAAAAGATAGTCCAGATGCTACTAGATCGAGGTGCCGATGCCAACGCTCAAGCAGGAGAATCCGAATACGGCGAATTCTTTGGCAATGCACTTCAAGCCGCATCACATGAAGGCTATGCTAGTATAGTGCGGATGCTGCTGGATCGAGGTGCTGATATCAATGCCAAAGGAGGTCGTTCCGGCAATGCACTTCACGCTGCATCGGTACAAGGCCAAGAAAGGATTGTGCAGATGTTGCTAGATCGGGGTGCTGATGTCAATGCTCAAGAAGACTCTGGCAGTGCACTCATGGTGGCATCATTACAAGGCCATCAAAAGATAGTCGAGATACTACTAGAACGAGGTGCCGATGTGAACGCCCGGAATCAATATTTTGGGAATGCACTTCATGGTGCAATACTTTACGACCGTCAAAAAATGGTCCAGATGCTGCTGGATCGAGGTTCCAACATCGACGTTGGAGGAATTTTTGGCAATGTCCAGCAGGCCGCGTTATTGCGAGGCAACAAAGAGGTGATCCAGATGCTGCGGGATCGAGGTGCCGACATCAAGACTGAAGACAACGACCTCAGCCCTCCTTAGTGTATCAAACCTATATAGCGATATTTACTTTCAGTTTATGTTAGGCAGCCAGGACTCAAGGTTAATTTCTCTACATTGCATTTGATGACTTCTTCTCACCTATGATTGCCACTGCTTTTCTGTGGACGGCGTGCTAGACTTGATTGAGAGTATGTGTAAAGGTAAGAGAAGCATATCTTCGCAAACAGATTTATAGTCTATCAGCTGGAATTTTTAACAATCTTGTATAGGAATGTTCAACAGAAACAACCGGGGGACCATGGTCGCGGAGAAGGTGACATGGAAGTGACCAAAGGATGCAGGTTACGAGCAGCAAAGAAAAAAGGCTGGTTGTGACGGATTCTGTAGAGGTATAAGTTGATTCAAAAGCCCTTGATAAATACTTACCGCTATCAAGATATTGTTTAAGCTCATTGCTCTGGTCATCTTAAATTGGCTCAGTTAACTCCATCATTATCTCAATGTCTATATCTAAGCTCCGCGCTATTGATGAATAATTCTTTGTTGATAATTGATTGGTTGACTCGCGTTCTTTGTAGGGCTCGAAATACCTCTTTAGACTTTTGATGGTACTGTCTTTGATAGCTTGCGCCCTATTCTTTAGTATTAAAGAACTGTAGCTTACGCTGCAGTACCAGAATTGTGCCAACAGCGAATCTGTGAGATACTAGCTTAGACCCTTCCAGAAAGAGCTGGGATGCCTCACTTTTCACAATGTCAAGGGCTTCTTCCATTGTCGATGCCCTCGTTAGTTGCACCGCCACGGGGAGCGAGGCCTTCTTGTCCTGATCCGCAGTGCCTGACTGGACGCCCTTGCTCTCAATGATACAATGAGAGAAGAGAGGATTGTCAAACCACGGGCCTTGGATATCCTCGTCGTCGCGGATAGTCCGAATACCAGTGGTCGCCACAGCATCAGGGATACCTCAGGCTTGGGATATCCAGCCATAACGGTTTCAGCAAAAATCTGGTGCAGCTCAGGCTCATTGATAGCCATGAGACCAAACCTCGTCAGCTGCTGCATGACAGCCTGGCCGGCCGTCTCGACGTATCCAATACCAGCCACACGGCCAATGTCCATAGCTGAGGCAGCCAAACAACGCTTACGTCGCTGTTTGGCAATACCATTCAGATACCCGTTCGCTGCTGCATAGTTAGATTGACCAGAGTTGCCAATAATACATGCTGACGACGAAAACAGGATAAAGAAATCAAGGGCCTCGTAGTAGAAGACCTCGTCGAGGTTGCGTGTGCCATCGATCTTTGGCCCTAGAACTGCATGCATTGTTTCCACGGACATCTTCGAGAATAGCGTGTCTTTGAGAACCATCGCTCCGTTGGCGACACCAGCGATGGGCGGACAGGTCGCCCTGACGTCGCCGACGACTCGCTCCAACGCGGCTTTATCCGTGATATCCTTATTAGGGGCATTAGCTTTGATGTTGGAAAGAAAGGACAGTATCTCACGTACATTAAATAGATCTTGACGGCTGCATTTCTTCCCTCGAAAGACTTGAGCCAGGCTTCGTCCACTTTTGGATTGCGGCTTGTCAGGCATACGCAACCGGCTCCATTGAACACCATCCAGTCACAGAGCGACTGACTGATTTGGCCTAAGAGTCCAAAGCGCAAGTGCGTTTTGTCATGAGCGAAGAGGCGCTGTGCATTGAGAGGTCGTACCTCTACTGTGACGTCGTCAGTTGTCTCCCAATTGACGACACTTGTCGTGGAGCTTGGTCACAGATGGCCTTGGATCTGATCAATAAAAACAACCAGATCTTGAACCGGAGCATCGGACATAGTCGGCACGTTTTCAAAAGCGTCCTCCAGCCGACTAGCCAATTCCTTCGCGTCGCATGACAGGAGTGATTCGTCCCGGAACAGCTCAGTGAGCTCGATTCTCTTGTGTCCCGCAGGCAAGACAGCAGGAATGGTCTGGCTAAGCTTGGAGATACCGGCAGTCAGGTCGAGGTAATGTGTAGCCCTGGCCAAATGCAGGAGCTGCCGGAGCACCTGTCTTGGTATACGAGCACTCAGATTCATCCAATCCTGTTCTCGTGCCACTTTCTGACTCGGTGGTTATGGGCAAGCGGATTCCTCTGGCCGCGGCTCTCCGTGACAGGGCAGAAACCAAGAAGGGATCATTGTTGCCGCAGTGGATCACGACGCTACTACCTGAGGGTATCGTCTCGATAAAAGACGCCGAGACAAGTTCGCATGCAACAGCGGCGAGGAGCTGGTCAGCCGATTGAGTAAACCGGGCCGGTACACTTGCAAGCGGAACCGTCTCATTTGAATTCATAGACGATAGGACCACCACCTTTTCCCGTGCGGCGCGAACCTTGCCGATGCCCAGGACCAAGAACGTGTCCGCTGCGACACAAAGCGCCGTCGGACTTGAGCTTTCGACCTTTACCAGACTCTGGTCGCCCTGCACTGGCACAGACTAGACCTGCTCCACCAGCGAAAGAGTCGAATTGGCAGACAGTACAATGGCAATGTTCGAGGTTGAGAGAGACACAGCTTTAATAATGACACGCCGTGCAGAGTTGATCCTAGCGTTTCAGTCGGGATTGTTGATCAGTCGTGGGATCATGAGCTGTCCACGATTGTAGAAAGCTTCCGGCTCTTTTAACCAGAGCAACCGTTTGTGGTTTTGACTACTGGGCGAGGACTGCCACTCGTCGAGCGCACTTTGCTGCAGGAGATACTCGGCGATAAGCCTAGAAACATCGTGGTCGAGATCCGACATATCCAGATGACTTAGGCAAATGTGCCCTGCCTCATGGCTCATGGTGCGGCTGAAGCTAATACTAACCATATGGTATGGCTCCTCTCCTTGAGCACCTACAGCAATCCAGAGGATATGCTTTGCCAACTCGTAAAGCCGCTTTAGACCATCCATCTTCTCGGCCGTCATATCTTTAAAAATTGGAGACTCAATATCCACAAGGTTGATGAAAACGCTCATCGGAGGCAGCGAAAGAGCATCATCCTCAGTAGGTAATCCATTGAGAATAGTGATTTGGCCACAAATCGGTCCGAGGTGCTCCTCCAATTCCTCTGCAATTCGAGAACTATGGAGGCCCTCGTTGCCGAGGATAACAAGGCTCTCAATATGTATCGCGGCCGAAGATGAAGACTTCAACAAAGGACGTCGGAGGAAATTCACTCGCTCGTCCACGGCCTGTGACACTATGATAGACAATGGCCAAGACAGTGTGTTGATCTCCGGGGTGATGGCGTCAATTCCCCCAAAGCCAGTCTTGCGAAGAGCAGTGCGCCATTGTCCAGGGTTGATGGTAGGGGCATATTTGCGGGCATCGTCTACCCCAAGCCACCAACCAGGGAGGCCACCCATGGTGTTACTAAAGCGGATTGGCCCGTTGTTGGTAATTTCCAACAACATAAGGTAACCCCCGGGCTTCAGAAGCTGTCGTGTGTTCTCCAGGGTTCTTTGGAGCGACACGGTAGCGTGTAGCACATTGGAAGCAATGATAATGTCATATGAGCCTGGCTCGTAGCCTTGATCAGACGGGGCCTTTTCAATATCCAAAACTTGGAATATCATCTGGTTGCTGTACGCCTTGAACAGCTCCGAGGCCTGTTGGAAGAAGCCCACTGACACGTCGGTGTACGTATATGACGAGAATGAGGTCCCAATGCTTTCCAGAACCGACTTTGTAGCTCCACCCGTTCCGGCACCTATGCTTGATTAGCAGACGGTGACACGCCATGAAAAGTAGGAAAGCGAAACGGTTTGCTTACCTATTTCGAGAATTCTGGCGTGGGGATAGCGATGTATCACCTGCTTCATCGTACTAGCCAAGAAGGAATTATATCTTTCAAAGCCAAGACCTTTTTTGTAGAAGTCGTCGAGCATGTTGTTCGGAAGCATATGCTCCAAGATCGTCGTCTCTCCTCGCACGGCAGCAGGGATATTCTCACCAACCCCCGACAGAAGCTTGACATCAATGTCGTCCGAGAATCTTCATATCAAATCAGTAAGAGACTAGCCGTTGCACAAGCTTGTAACTCACCGGCTGATCAGCGCTTCGATTTCTTCCTTGGTATCTTCAGACCATTCCTTCTTGACACAAGGGTGCTTTCCGCTCGAAGCGGTGTCGAATATATGGTTTACATAGTCCCGAAGTCTCAAGTGATGAGGCTGGCCGTTCGCCCACTCGGCTTCACTGATCTCTGATCTCCATTTCCGGACATAGTAATAAGAGATTCTTTCACAGACGGTGGCCAAATCTTTCTCCTTTGTGGATGGGCGCACGCCACTCACGACAGAGGCCCCATCTGGGGATGCGACGTCGAATTTTATGCGGGAAAACAGACGACGATCGTCCGCCTCAGTGGCCGGTGCGAAGGGTTTGATGGTCAGATCCTCAACTTGGATCATAGCGTGCTTGCCATATTGGTCGAATATGTCAATGCTCGCACTGAATGATTCTGAGTCGTCTAGAGCTGCGTACACGGGCACCTGGGACCCGCACGTTGGCAATGCGGAGCACAGCTCCGGGTTAACTCGAATGCTCCTAATTGATGTTGGGACATGTAGCGACCAGAGGCGCTCGTCCTCGGGGGCTGAGTAGGCGAGCATTGATGCTTGGAAAGCGACGTCCAGCATGGTAGGATGAACGACGTACACCGAAGAATCTTCATCTGTGTAGTTGTATGTTTCTACCATGACTGAAGACCTGTTCAGCCGTCGCTTCAATGACGACATCCCCCGGAATGGACCGTGATATCCATACCCGAGATTACCTAGTGAGGCGTAGAAGCTGTCAGCATCAATCATAGACATGTTATACTCCGCCAGAGGGGTGGAACAGAGAGTGGCGACGCCAGAAGGGCCGAAGACAATTCTGACAGAACCGCTCGCCATCAGTTCCATCTCTTGATCAACTGCTGAAGTTGGAGCCGAGTAGCACGAGAACTCAGCCGTCGTGGCTGCGTTGTTGGAGAAAATAGCCGTCAAAGTCACCAGTGTCTCGACCCCTGTATTTCCATCTTCCTCAAAAGTGATGGCCCGCGGAATGTTCAGATTGTTCAGTTCAATGAGTTGAACAGTCTTGTTTGAAGCAAGACTTTTGGTTGCTTCGAATGCCATGGCGACGTACCCCGCCGCTGGAAAGACGGTTTGGCTCTGTAACTGATGCCCTTCGAGCCATGGGATCTCGGATACTTTGAGCACGTTCGTCCAACGCATGTCCCACGGCGTTGAGATGGGCGACAAAACACCGAGAATTTCGTGGAAGGCTTGCTTCCGGCCGCGCATTTTTCGTGATCGGCGTGATTCATGCCAATGGGTTCGGCCGTGATTCCAACGATAGGACGGCAGGCCAGCCAGTAGCTTTGGCTGTGATGCACGTCCAGACACAACTGTTTCAAAAGACTGGAAGTCAATCCCGGACCCCCCAAGATGTGTCCAAATAAAGCCGAGCGCATCGGATACAGCCTCGACATCGTCTTTGCCACGGCTCAGTAGGCCCGTGTACGGCAGATGGTTTGAGCGAACGTCCGAGATATTCTGCAAGGCTGGGCCCTTGAGGGCAGGGTGAGGTCCGATTTCAACCGAGAGCGCCAGCTGTGGATCACTTGCAACGGCATTCTTGACAGCATCGCAGAAAAGAACCGAGTTCGTCATGTTGTCCTGCCAATAGATGTCTTGGAGCTTGTCCTCGGGCTCTATCGGTTTGTCACTGGCGGTAACACTGGAGAACCAGGAACAGGTCGTGTTTCGCTCTTGATTAACGCGGATGCCGCATGATTGCAATGAGCGGATGTACGGGTCGCCACATGGCAACATATGAGGCGAGTGGTAGGCCGTGTCGACCTTCAGTAGTCTGGTAAATTTCTTCTCCTCGTCGAACACCTTCTTAGCAAGCAATACAGCATCAGCATCGCCGGATAGAGTCACACTGGCTGAAGAGTTGTGGGCTGCAACAGCGAGTCGGCCTCTGAAGGCTCCGAGTCGGATGAGGTCTTGAGCGTCTTCTATCGAAGTCCCCACTGCCATCATCGACCCTTTTTGGCCGGTGGTAGAGTTACCGGCAAGATGAGCATAGAAACCTCGATAGTAAGCAATGCGAATGGCATCATGGGCGGAGAAGAAGCCTGCCGCATACGCCGCAGCAATCTCCCCGGAAGAGTGGCCCACGGCCACATCGATGGTGATACCAGCGGTTTTCAGCAGATCAACGAGGACAATCTGAATCGCAGTACACAGGGGTTGTGAGAGTGCCGCTTCCGCGATCCGTGAAGTCTCAGCTCCAGCAAGCATCTGCTCTTGGAGGTCCCACTCCGGCCGATCAGAGGAGGGCAAAGTAGCTAGAGATTCCTGGAGCTCCCCAACGCGCTTGCGTACGTATTGGGACGAACGAATCAACTGTGCACCCATGGCCGCCCACTGTGCGCCTTGCCCAGTGAATATGCCCAGGATATGAGGGTTGGCCTGCTTGTTGTTAGATCGAATACCGACGGTCGTACCGGGAGTTTTCTTCAATTCCGCAAGCTTATCGTCGATCTTGGCCGTCAGCTGTTCCATCGCGGTCGCGGAAAAGGCAGCCTTGACAGGTAGCTGGCTCCTGCGTGACTGCAGCGTGTAGCTCAGGTCCAAGGGATCCACGTTGGGACACTTTTTCAAGTACTCGGAATAGGCCTGGAGTTGGTCAGTGAGCGACGCATCAGCAACGGCAGAGAAAATATATGGGGTGAACGGAGCAGATTGCGACTGAATGGCGGAGGTTGATTCAATCATGGCCGGCTTATACTCCTCTAGGATCGCGTGGGCGTTACTGCCACCAAAACCTGGGGGCATCTGGTCAGTAACTGTCATGGGACGTCCACGATGATAACATTTAACATACCAAAGCTGTTGACACTAACACGTCGGGGAACCCCTTCTGGTAGCAAAGGCCAAGGCATCTGGGTCGTGGGGACTTTCAGTCCGTCGTAAAAAGGTTGGATTGATGGATTCAAACGGTTGAATAGCAGATTTGGAGGAATAATGCCCTTTTGAATAATCCCAGAGGCCTTCAAGAGGCCGGCCAGGCCAGCAGCACCCTCGGTATGACCAATGACTGTCTTGACCGATCCTACGTACAACGGCGCTTCGTCATCGGCTCGCTGGCCGAAGCACTGATGGATTGCAGCGGCTTCCTTTGGATCACCGACTTTGGTACCCGTTCCATGCGCCTCGAAGAACTGGGGACGATGCAAAGGATTTGCCGTGTCCAGACCCGCTCGCGCGTAAGTTTGACGGATGAGCGCTGCCTGGGCCTCGGTGCTGGGGACCGTGATACCGTTGGAGTAACCATCCTGGTTTGCTCCTGTCTCCCGGATCAGACATTCAATGTGATCTCCGTCCGCAATGGCATCACTCAGGCGTTTCAACACCACGGCAGCCACGCCCTCGCCACGAGCATAGCCGTCCGCATCAGCGTCCCACATCCGGGAACGGCCCGTGGGTGAGAGCATTTTCATTTTGCTCTCAAAAATAAAGACCTCTATGGCTACGTCAGAATGCGTAGCTTTAAATGGGTTCATAGAAGAACTCACCAGGTCCCAAAATGACTTGAGTACCACACGCTACGGCCACACGCGACTCGCCCAATCGCAGGGCCTGCACACCTTGATGCACGGCGATCAAACTAGAAGAACAGGCCGTATCTATGGTCATACTCGGACCATGCCAGTCGAAGAAGTAGGAAACACGGTTAGAGATGATGGCGCGGTTTGTCCCGGTAGCGAAGTAGGTTGGGATGGTGTTTAGATCCCTAAGGAGGGTGTCATTATAGTCCACACCCATCGTTCCCACATACACAGCCGTGTCAGAGCCACGCAAGGCCTCCATGGTGTGGCCGCCAGCCTCGAGGGCCTCGTACACGGTTTCCAAGAGGAGGCGCTGCTGTGGATCGATCGAATCCGCCTCGTTCGGACTAGTGTTGAAGAAGGCCGTGTCAAACACCTTGAGGTCCTCGTACAGGAGATAGGCATGTTGTACGTTCGTAGTGCCATGATGGCTGCCATCAGGGTGATAGAAAGCAGTGGTATCAAATCGATCCTTCGGAATGCCTTGACACACGTCGTGGGGCTTTTCCAGCAACTTCCATAGCGCAGAAGGGGAATTAGCACCTCCGGGAAAGCGACAGCCGCTTCCCACGATAGCGATAGGTTCTGAGACAGGGTGCTGGGGTGCCATTTTCCTTTTTTCTTTTTCTCAGGAGAGTTGGCTGAGCTGGATGTGAATGTTGAATACAGTTCCCTAGATCTGATCGGTATATTCGAGGGGTAGACACCATTAATGGATATCCATTGATCCTTGTTCAAGGGGTCTGGCTGCCGTCATTGAACGCCGCATTGTCAACTGCAGAGAGCCATCCACCGGCCTGAGACCCATCAGGTATATCGCCGATAGATAATATTCACCGAGCTTGACATTATCTCTCAGGAGTGAGCGTGCTAGTTGCGCCGAAGAGGTTCGTAGGTTGAGTTGGGAGTTGAGAGTTGAGACCGAACGAACTGCTGAGTAAGTAACCACCGAAGTGTCAGGGCCTCAGGCTCACTTTCTCGCTTACGGCGATTTGCGCTGGACATCGGACTCAGTGTCTTGAATCTAAGCATACTACCCATACTCAACTGACTCGTTGTTCTTCCTGCACTTTAGCCTGTGAATCGTGATGATGGGTCATCATTTCCATGAGTCGTTGCCACATATAGTGGTGTTGTTCTTTCCAAAGATAAGGCTACACAAATGTCCCATTCCAAAGCGAATACACTTGATCATCCAGGACTACTGCGTTATCGGGGTCTTGGATGTTGATGCCATGAAGGAAATCTATTCTGTTTCTAAGGCACGTTGAGTAAGGAAGGGAAGAACCCGGCCATAGGTGCATCAGGAAGTATATGATATCTATGGTTAACGTCTTCATAGCTACTCAAAACAAAATCATCAGTGCGTTCGTGTGCGTTCGTTAGTATTGTGTCTTTTCTACCAGAGACAAGTCACGAAGACCGCTAAAAACATAAAACAAAATCCAGACGTTTCACATCTCTAAGCTCGATCATTTCCAACAACCGAGCTGTGCCACCCACAATGGCACACCCTGCCACGGAATGATCAGATCAGATACGCAATGATTCTCGAAGCCGGCCCAACCGGCGCTGAACCTCCGAATCAGGCTCATCTTCCGCGCCTGTGATGGTGGTGGGCTGTGAAGAACTGGAGATATCAAGCTGCTGCGACAGCACTGGCGGGGACTCTGGTGCTAAGTAACTGGAAACGGCTTGGTGTTGACGCTCAAGGATATAGGAGCAAAGCTGCACGATTAGGACGAGTCGCATATCGGCTAGCGACGCGTCCACCGTCGCATCCTGATCAACCTTGGCAGGGGCCAAACGAGACGATCGACGATCGACATCACGCTGCAGGGAGATAAGCACGGCCACATAGATCTTGAGGAGCAGAGTATGACACGCAATTACCAGATGGCGCTCGATAATGCTGGAGTATGGAACCCCTGATGGCGGAGGAGGCACAGGTTGCATGTCCTGCGTGGAGATCGATGATGCGGAGGAGGTGTTGGTGCATGAATCAGATGTAGACTCACCATACAAGCCACGCAAGGTCTCCATGAATTGGTACGAAGCGGAAAAGACATTGTGGAGAGTATTGTCCGTGGAGGATTGCTCAAGCGTACTCGTCTTGGGGTCCATGCAGGGGGAAAAGTTCATATCGCCAGAGGCGTGTACCACCCACGATGCCACAGACTTGAACGAGACATCGTTGATAAGGGAGCTGTGACGTGCTTGGCTTGAGTCTCGCTCAGCATTGTCCGCAACGGTGCAACTCCAACGATGCAGGGAGGAGAGGCGATTACTTAGTTGGGACAGCTGCGAAATGCCGATATCAGGGCTGTTTTTGCCGGCCATCATATCACTACGGTGATCAGTTGTCTTGACGAGCCCACTCCATAGACAGGAGCAATCGCCGTTCTGCCATGGCAAGAGACTTGGTACTGTGTCGACGAAAGCCAAGCCGGCGTCCATTTGCTGGCCGATATGGTCAAACATGTTGGAGGTCCAGTCCTGGTCATTGCCGTATCTCTCCATTTCGTGCATGCGCATTTGGCACCACATGGCGGTGGAGGTATCCATCGAGTCTGGAAGGACCGACACCCAATCCGCTGTGCTATCCAGGTCCATGTTTGAGTCTGCACATGGTCTTGTTGTATTGGTATCCGTGTCGGGGTTACCGGTACTGTGCGATCTATCCGTTGTACTGGTAGTGGTAGCAGAGGCAACTGTGGCATGGCGATCGGCTTTGTCTGCGGTACTGGCACTGAGATCGACATTGCTATCTTGTCGATCAGCTGGTGCATCGGCCACTCGATACATGCTAGGACGGCCTTTTGGCAAGCTGGAGCTATATACGCACTCGGCGCCTTGGCGGAGGCACCGAATACATGCTCCCGTGTCACTGTTGCTGGCACGGGTGCATCGCAGCTTCTGTCCATGGCATCGATCACACGACTGCCGCCGGGGAGTCGCAGTCGTTGCCATTAGAGGGATTCATCAAATTCAGATTCATCCCACGAGGAAGAAGATGGGATGGGGTGGACCTAGAGAAGGTTTAAAGCGGTCAGACCACTTCCATCCATGGCGCCCCAAGCACCATAGCCCCACGAGGCTTTTCCATTTATGTCTATCCAACTCTCGGATAAAAAACGGCACCCCACGCTAAGGCAGGGAGAAATCGGTCTCTCCGACTGCACTGCGGCACAGTAATCTTGCATCAGTAATATCATAGGGGTAAGAGGACTGGAGTCGGTCTCTCCGACTGCAGTGCGGCACAGTGATCTTGCATCAGAAAATTTCGCCCAACTGGAATATCCCTTTTTAAACACACCAGATATATTGTTATACATTTTATTTCTACTTTCCGCAATCCATCGCTTTGCGAGAGACTACCCACCAAAATAATAGCGCTCCCGCTTTTTGTGAGTGCGTGAAATTTCTATGATTACGACACTTTCAGCCGGGATTTCATCCGATGAGGCCATAATATCAACGTTCACTATTTAGGCGATCGGTCATTTAACTACCAGCAGGCTCTTCCTCGCAATCTGAGGGAATTTCACTCGCAGCTAGACTTAGATTTCTCCAAAAACTAGAAGTAGCCACTAGAAATATAATCCCAGTCGTTACACGCGTCTTATTTGTGGTACATATTTGTTGGAAGCATGGACTCTGGTATTCAGGGGTATGGATGCACCCGCGAACTAGGCTAAATACATACAGATGCTAACTAAGACAGTGCAGACCGGCACCTGGAGCTGAGGGATAATCCGATATTCCAACAGAGACTAGCGACTTGGCTGATCACAGACTCCGAGTCTCCGATGGTCTGACCCCTGAAGGCTTGACCAACAAGAACAAGATAGAACAACTGGAGAATAGAGTATCTATCATCGAATGGCATCCGCTCCTCAGTAGGATATATATGTGTAGCTGATACAGCTTCATTCTGTCCTTCTTCCCCTGTAATCGTAACATAGGTTATGAGCCCGGGGTGCTACGCCATGTCTAACCAACAGGCCTGGCATCTCGGGAGATTGCGCGAGGCTAACTACCTTGCTCAAATCTAACAGATTTGAAACTGTACGCAGCGTGTTGATCCTCGATCTTGTTGAAGGTGACCAGGTCCATACAGCCTGCCTACCTCTCCCTGATCGGGCTATCGAACCACGTGTCGAAAGATGAGAAGGTCGGATGCCGCGAGAGCGGGATCCTAGAACTGGAAGATTCCTGCGTTGTACGGAGACAGTGAAACCCGCCGAGTCGAGTGTAGTGCCAGGGGCATTCGAGACCGACGACCGAGAAGACCTACCGGAGACGCCGGAGGCACCCGAGCCAACTGAGACGGACGAGGCAACCGAGCTAGACACGCCGGCCGAGAAGGACGAGACAGTTGAGATAAACGAATCGAGTATAGAACCCAGAATTGAATCTACTGTTGAATCAAGTTCTGAATCGATAGAGATATTTCCAGGCGGATATCTAGAAAGGGAAGAGACACCTGAGAAAGACCCTGATAGACAGTTACAGGAAGAATTAATATTTGCAATGTTGGAAGAATCGGAGATTCCTGCCTACACGGCAGTGACACCACAGAAGATTGCCACATTCAGTATTAAGAAGCTGGACTGGACAAATGTAAGCAGCTGGAAGGCGTAATATAAGATCTTCTAGGAGACACAAGGTTGCTGGAAGACAGTAGAGTATACATACAACTGGCGAGGAAATCCAACAAGGGTCGCAAGACTGCTGGAGAATCCAGGATGAAAAACGTCTGATGTAACAGCCAAGCTGTATATTCTACAGAACCTGAAGCTAGAGAATAAGGCCTCAGTGTTAGAGCTTAAGATCGTCCAGAGACATGTAGACATACCTGCCAAAGAAGTATGAGAGAAGAACTCAAGTTGATATCACTAACACAATTTAAAAGGTGCCACGTTGGCAGATGGATCCAAAGATGAGCCTTGAGAAGGCAATGCAGCAACTGGATTAATATCATGCAGAGTTGGAAGACATTAGCAGTAGAAAGATAAAGTATGATAACATAATTATTATTATCTTCTTTCTAGATGGATCATTATTGAGATACAACTCCATAAAGTTTTTACTTCTAGCACAGGAGAACCTCACCTGTGAAGTAATTTTGTCATATCTTCAACAGCAAGAGAGTATAATGGAAAGTGCCAAAGAAACTGGAAATAAAGGGCAGCGAACCCCGAATACACAGGAAGATGTGGAATCGGGGGGCTGTCAGGTGGAGAAAACCGACAGGGCTCTCTGCGGGGCTCAATCCACAGCTTCTTTAGCATCTCAGTTAAAGCTTCCTGGCGAAGTTGAGCGGTTTTAGCTGATAGATGCTATTTCCGGTGAATGCGCAGATGTTGGTCCAGATACTGAAGAGTGACCGCGTAATGGCAGCTGGTATAGATTCAGATAGAATAAACTTCATTATAAACAAACAGGTCCATAGTAACCAGCAGGTTTCTGGATAGATAGTAGAAGATATATATCAGGATATATAGATTAACTTTAACAGTCTATTTAAATTAATTGGCTATAGAGATGCTACAAACAGAGAGAGAAGAAAGAGAGGGGAAAAAAAAAAAAAAAAAAAAAGAAACTACAGTATAATATAGCTGCTGAAACGCGTCAACACGTGTGATTTAAATCTAGTGGTACCATATAGCTATAATAGGTTTGGTAACTTATAGAGGAAGCAATTATATATATACAGCCTTTTGATTTTATAATCTATTAAGGGGCGTGGCAGTAGTGGGATTAATAAAGATGATCCAGTAGAGAAAGCGCTATCCACACGCGCTTGAGACGGGCGGGAGCACGCACCGCACCGGGGGGAACATCAAATGTCGACTAATCAGCGGGCGCGCGGGTCAACCGAGCCCTCTGTTGACCACGCACTAGGGATAGGGGTTGCCGTTCCAGTGCGGGGGAGAGGGTTGAGGGTTCGTTCACCCGATGCTCCCCCGCCTCTGTCGTCCATCCCACGCCCTCTCTGTGTGCCGCCAGTCGCCGCCTGCCGTGTCTCTCTTCCCCTGTATCGCGTCTGTTTGTTCCTGCTATATACTGTTGGCCTGTGCATAAGTAAGTGGGGGTGTATTTAATTTAATCTACTCAGCCACACCAGAGATAATAAAGTGTACTGCTTGAGTGCGCGGCTGCTGTTGCATTAGAAAAATAGATTTTTATATATTCCCCTACCGGTGCGTATTCCCCGCGGCCGTTTTTAAGATGTATAACAGGCTGTGGCACCATTATTGTACATATGTGTTGGTTTCTCTAAACCAATTCTGGCAAGAACCATCACTTCGCCCCCTGTTCTGACGTATGCTCTAGACCCTGGGACTAGCACGCACCTCCTGCCCAGGTTATGATTGGGGCGACACATTACCTAGTTTAGCATAGTGCTTGACACTCCAGGTTCCGCTTCCTGGGCCCAGCGTTACAGCGTACCAGAAAAGTTCGATGTCGATCATGCATAACTATTATTTATTTTCCAACTGTATACTAAACTCCGCTCACTGCTGTGTTCCAAACATTAAAAACCCTTAACCTCCACTACCGCCCCCAACAATAGCAAGGATCCATTGTTGGCTGATAGGTGGCAGTATACAAAAGGGCAAGGATGATTGCCTGAATCATAATAGTCTTAGTTTGTCTTAAGAATCTAAGGGCCAGAGATAGTACTTTCTTCGCCCCAATTGAGAATACCAAGTCCCTTACTACATTTAGATGGATATCTTGCGAAACCCAATACATAATGCGAGGATTGGAGAGTCCTGCTAATAATAAAAGATCATCAGGAAACGTCGACTATTTCTAGCCATCTTCTTTTACCACAATTATCCCAAAAAGAAGAGAAGACAAACGAGAAAGAAAAGAAGTCCATGAACCCTTGTCGATAACAAATGAAAGCATGAAATCAGAAAAAGATTTGGAAAAAAAATATCAGACTATACTGATGACTGACTTGCCCTTTGTATCTTAGTATAATTATGATTAATTTAGTTATCATTCAGCTCTGTCCGGACAGGATTTGTTTTGTTGATTTATTACATGCCTTGGGGTTCAGCTCGCCTCATTTTCCGAGCCGTGTCCGGTGAATTCTGCCTATGAAATTGGAAGGCGCCTGCCCAGGTTTCTTATCAACAGACTAATGCATAGCTATTACACCCTCACCCAAACTGTCGGGTCGGGAATGTAGTATTCTGGAGCAGTTAGAGGCCGCTGGCATTGCGCTAGGTCACAAAGAAGCATACCCCTCACCAGTATTTTCTAACATTCTACCTCTAATGGCTTGTCAGCATGGACTTTAACCAATTCAAGTTTGGGATCGGTTACCTCCAGAGCTGGTCTCTGTTCTCTGTAGTGTTGGATTTAATATTTTGTACTCTAGAGAGTCTCAGTTATCTGCGCAAGTCCAGGCATATCTTATGATCAATATGGATATAAATACTTTGATTGACATGCCAGAAGATGTGGTTGTCTTTTCTAGAGCTAAAATAAACATCAACTTCTCAAGTTCAATTCAAGAATCTTTTTATATAAAGACAAACTCAAACAAATTTCTGTCTCTCAATCATGCGTTTATTTTACCCTGCAGTACTGGGCCTGATGACAACATCGTCACTCGCGGCTCCCAAGAAAGCCGCTCAGAAGGGCATCAGTGGCTTCGAGGCCATGAGCAACTTGAAATCAGTACCTCAGGGATATGTCCACATCGTGGATGACGGAGTGGCACGAGCTTACGACGAGAACGCGTCCGTTATTGACTATGTTCCCTTGACCAATTACCAGCTTAAGCAGCTGCTCGCGAACCTTCCAGAACTATGAATGAAGAAAGCGGATTATTTGCACGCTGTATTTGATGACGTCGACGGACGTCAAGTTACGGATGAGAAACAGTTGCTTGACCCTCCTGCTGAGCTTCGAAATCCCATGCCTCGTCAAGCACCTCAGTCTAAGCGCGCCGCCGACCCTCTCCAACAGTCCGACTATTTCTGCAGAGGCCAACTCTGCAATAATGATCCAGCTTGCCAATTCATGGGCTGCAGAGGTTGTTATAGGGTGGATTGGACCTATTCAGAAGCACCGGGTGTTTGCTATTAGTGAACCATACTTTCTGTTGCCCTCGCACCTTGCCACCTTCAGAGATAGGCTAGTGCTTCCCATAGTAGTTCCCTCATCTTATTCCTTCTTCATGAACGATAGTCTATACACATCCTAGATGGTACAGACCTATCTTCATTCTTCACTCATCTCTTTGCCGAAGCCTTTCTCAAGTTTAGTCAAAGCAGAGCCGTCGGATCTGCGCAACTGCCTAAATGACATTTATAAAAGGTGTACGCTGAATATTTAGATGTGAAGGTTTAATGTATCAGATTGTCAAGATTAAAATAGGTTACATGAGAGACAATTATTCCCAGTCAACACCGTAGTGCCTGAGGCAGAAATTATTTGCGTTACATACTCATAACTAAGCAAGTGCGCACTTCAGCTAAGCAGCTACCTGTGAATATGTTCACATGTTCCCATGCTGTGTTTTTCTAGATAGTTGACTCATTTACCAATGCTATTTATTATACTTGACTGAGGTGTTGTGATTTGACATAATTCACCAAAGAATGATGGACGGAATGTATCAGAATCCTATGGATTTGGACATGATAATTCTAAATAAAGAAAAACAAAAGTTAGGTTTTAGTGATAAGATGAGCAGCAGATGTCTAATGAACCTGTTGGGAAGGTTATAGTACGCACATGTGACATATGGGCCTGAAGTGGTCATGCATTTTATAATGAAACTAGTTCACAGAGTAGCTTAAAGTCTCTCTTATACCCCTTTTCAGGGCATGTGACCACTAGTCATCACATCACCATTTCCTCTCTGCATTAGCTCTAGTATCAGCTTCTTCTCACCACACCTCCCAGAGAAGTCTTCACCACCTTTCAACTACGCTCTCTCTATTATACAATACGATCAAGAGTTTCATTATATCACACAGACAGATCACTTAAGTCATGTCTTGTATAGTAAGAGTATTTCTAACAGCTTGCACTGTACGATATTGACACTGCAATAGAAAGACGAAGAGGCATCGAAGGCCTGGCCATCCCTTAAAGACTCGCCATCGGGCAAAGGCTTCTCCCACCTTGCTAGCGATGGAGTGTACCGCCAGTTTAGCTCGAGTGGCGAGGTAGTAGATTATAAGCAATTATCCCCGGCGGAAATTACAATGATGCTGGAGTTCTTTGAAAAACATATGGACTCAGAGACTTTTCAGAAGTCTAAGAAGAAGTTTGATGGAGTGGATGGCAGAAATATAACTGATTTAGAGCAACTGCTTCATCCAGGACCAGAAATTTGTCCAGTGAGATTTAGAGAGTGAAGACCACACAATTTTGCTGACTTCTATCTGCCTGTCTCGCCCTTGTTTCTATGTCTATTTAGTAGCCGAATAAGCTGGCTGCGTTATTTTAGTTAAAGACAATCCTCTCTGCTAGGACATGATTTAAAAGCAATAAAGCTTGGCTTGCTAATTTTGATCATTCGCTGCAATGTAATAGAAACTTGGGCCTAATTCAAAAATGTGCTGCTATATGTCAGACAACCTCTGTCAATCCTGCTTAAGATAGAGATCTTGAGATACTCTTCATTTTCATTTCATTACTATTGACCAGGTAGGCGTCGGCACGAATACATATTCATAAGATTTTGGAATATTCGCACTCGTATTCGCAAATTTCATGTTGAAGTACGTCCAAAGGTATAAAATCATTATTCTCATCAGGAGGGGCAGGTGGACTGCATATATACACATATTAGCACAAACCCACATTTTGATCAGAATATCCTAGTCACCATGATATTCAACACTCCAACTTTATGGCTATCGTGAGTCAACAAATGCCAGCAACCACCTATCACTGTGTTTACAAGGTCCTGTTAAAATCTTTTAAAACATTTCAGGGGAAATAAAAGAAAGAGTGCCTGGGTCTCTGCTAGTTTACCTCAGAAAGTCCTGTGCCTTATTCAATGCCTAGCCTTCTTCAGAACCATTCAAATCAGTCTGATGCAAGAGGCTTGGTGAGGCCATCAGCAATTTATTCTGTAGTTTGTACATATTTCAGCTTAACTATCCGCATGTTTTGAGCCTCCCCTTGCCACTTACGTTGGATGTCCATGCGCTTCATGCGCCAATAGTACTAAGGATCTAAGGCTCCATCCTGTGGCCTCTTTTGCTGCCTTATCTGCGAGTTCATTACCGTTAATTCCCTGATGAGCAGGGATCCAGTGTATTGTAACTTATACATCTAGTCTCCAGAGTTCGTCTCATTCCTTAACAATTTTGCTGGTGATCCGCTGTCATAGCATTTGTGTACTGTCTATCACTTATATAGCAGTCTGACTGTCCAAGAAGATCATCACCTCTTTATCAGTCTGGACTTACTGCCCAGGAACAACAGCTATACTGCCCTGGTTTGGGGGGGGGGGGACAGCTGCTGCCACGACTTCCTTGTTGACCACGCTCCCATTAGTGTAAAAGATGAGGCCAGAGTTCTGCAGCAGAATCTGATTATGAATAGCCCTTGCCACCTCTATCTAGCGCTCCCCACCATGTCAGGGTGCTAGAGGTGGTCCCAGGGCTTCAGAGCGCGGGTCAGAGTAGGTGTAGAAGTGGTGGTGATCCTTGGAAAGGTAGTATAGAGAACGCAATAGATATGCATGATAACTGTGCTGTAGCCTGAACTTAGTAAATGCTCCTCCGTAACTCCTACTAGGGTTGTAATATGGGTGGTTAGATGAGGCACTTTTTCCCCTTCTCTTCTACTTTCTCCCTCTAAATCGGTTTAGGGTAGAGGAGGGTCATGAACTAAATTGTTAGTTCTGTTCTGTGTTCTGGGTGAATATAGTAAAGAGAAATAAGTGTTGGTGAATATAATAAAGAGAAATAAGTGTTGGTTAATATCTATACTACAGCGCAACCACACCCCCGCCTTTAATAGATCAGACAGACGACACATAAGAGAAGGCCAAAGAATCTTTGGTTATCAGTTTTATTTCCAGAATCTTTATCCATCACTCTTAAACTTGAAAGTCCATCAGAGAACCTCTTCAAGATGCATTTCAGTGCCGCCCTCTTTTCCGCTATGGCGCTCTTTGCTGCCAACCAGGTTATTGGAGCTTCTGTAGAGGTTCCACACGGTGTAGACGTGATCTAAATTGCTATCTCCCCTTGTTGGTTCCCTCTGATCATGCATTACTAAAGATATAGTAGTAATATCTTATGCAGACTATACTTATAACTGTCCTAATAACTGCAATCACAAACAGGGCTCCAGTTGCAAGTACTATAGCGGTTCTAGCGACAAATCACAGGTTATCTCTGGCAGTAAATATCTTGCCACTACAATTTCCATACCTTATAGAAGTTACTAACTAACCATGATCACACAGGATGCGAGTGGGTGGGTTCCCAGTTGACTTGCATTGCTTAGATTGCGTCTATTAAGAAGACAGTTGCGTCTGTTAAAGAGACAGTTGCATCTATTGAGGAGACAGTGTGGATGAAGAGCTAGTTAATCAAGTGTTTTTAGTGGTGCTGCAGCATCCCAACTATTGCCGCTCATTGAAAGATGTTGAACGTCTCAAGCAGTCTTTGAATATCAATACTTGTTCCGGAACATGAGCATTTAAACACCACACATATCTAACCGTCAGGCAAGTGAGGAATAGGCCTGATCTTTAGAGCGGCGGCACGTAATCCCTAGGATATTATCCAATTAGGCTTGTTGCTTGACCACCTATATAATATATATCTTAGAGAGACACTACGGGAAGTTTGAGGCCACGACGCTGTAAAATTCCAGGTTGGATGGCTTTGATATTATAACTATACTATAAAACACCAACGCTCAAGGGCCATGTTGGCTCTTGTAGATACTTCCACTGAAAGTATTATATTTAAAGTATTCTATTTAACATAGAAAATGCTGAAGCTACGTCAAGTAGACTGAGATTGAAATCCTGGGTCAGAAGAGAAAGAGCTCTCTACTAGACTAATGAATCCTTTTATCAAGTAATAATTGAAGGGCTAATCCCAGTTTAATATGCATCTAGATAGATTAAGAAGTGAGTTTCAAGTACTATTGGCAGCACTAAACAGGGGTCAAGATTCACGGTGATTCATCCCAGGCTACAATATATAGATTACTGGGTCAGGAAGGATCGCCTCTTACCCTGCACGCGCCATATTTTGCTGCGACCTAGGAAGCTAGGCAGCTGTGTAAAATACTAAATCCACACCTTTCAGTCCTCATAGAGAAAGTACACGCAGTCTCCGATATTTACAAGTGGCTTATTTCGCTGTACAGGCCTGATCAATCTACCTTTATGTACCATTTTTCCCGATCAAAGCCAAGACTAAAGAACATGGTATTGCCCAGTATATCTAGATTTAGTAGGCTATCCTTCAACAGACCATACAGCACGCGGTTTCCAAGGTAGAGATAGACATATACAGACAGGAATGAATTCATAAAGCAATAGATTAATCCTAGGTTGGAGGGGAAGACAGTACTAGTCTTATATGATCGAAATATTACACGAAAATAAACCACTTGATTAGGAAGCGATGTACCATGCAGTATCTCTACCAATTATACCCCATTTCCATCAGACTTATCACTGGATCACCGGGCTGGTGGCATGCTGGCTAAGCTGTAAGACCCAATACAGAATTAGTGACTGTACTTCATAGAGATTAGGTTATTCAGATTTACTGGTGACTTGTAATGATTTTGTTGTCTCTATACTAGTAAAAACCACTTA
Source organism: Aspergillus hancockii (assembly GCA_001696595.2). Taxonomy (NCBI): domain Eukaryota; kingdom Fungi; phylum Ascomycota; class Eurotiomycetes; order Eurotiales; family Aspergillaceae; genus Aspergillus; species Aspergillus hancockii. Next base: position 4,975 of record MBFL02000407.1, on the reverse strand, counting down.
ATCATAACATGTACAAGGTGACTGATCTTCGATCAGTTGCATCCAGCGCCCCATACGACAGACCGTGCAGGGATATTACTTAAACAACTGTATTTAAATATAAAGACAGCAGTCTTCCTGAATATCTAGCAAGCCAAGCAGTAACTCTGAGTAATATAATCCTAATCTGTCTATCCTTCTACTTTGTATCTAGTCTCAACAGGAGGTGTAAGGATACCCAGTCACATATAGTATTATCCAGACTATTGAGAAGAGTGTTACTGTCAGTGAGGTCTCTGTTCTGTCTCTCCCGTGGTCAAGAGCTCGCGATCACAAGGCGGAGAAGGGCAATCTACAGTCATGTGTTTCACTGCCTTCTTCTAGTCACACTCTGTGGGGCTCTAGTTGTACTGTATTTATTTACTTTATTTTTCAATATCCTATCCACTGATTAGGTCGCTACTTAGTGTATGGTTCCTCCTGGGCATGGTCCTTGTCGACAGGCTCACCCCTTCTATACATGTAAACAGGCTGCAGTAGATACAAGACAGCTGGAAAAAGCCATTGGATTCCATTACAGCGCTCTTCCCCTGGCCCAAGGACTTTAGTCAGGGTATTATTTCCATCCAGTGTCATTCACATAACGACTACAGGTGCAAAGTCCCACTGTTTGATGCGCTCACAGCTGGTTGTGTGGACGTAGAGGCAGATGTATAGCTAGATCAAATATCTAATGGTCTACTGGTAGACCACTGAACCTCGTCTTTATCAGCCGACCGCACTCTACAGTCTCTCTATATCAAGCCCCTGACCACAATCCTTACCCGGGTAAATCAGCGCGCCAACTTTTCTATCTCGAGGTCTGGAGTTTTTGAGACCTTTCCCAATACCAGCCTGATATTTCTGATTGATGTCAAGACCAACAGATATACTTCCTGGCCTGTAGTGATGGATCAACTAGCCCTCCTGCGTGCCGGTGGCTGGTTATTATATTGGAATAGAACCGGCGATGGGCTGGCCTGGCGGCCGATTATAGTAGTGGGCTCTGGAAATACCCCATTTGAGCTAGTCAATGCCGACGCCGAATACCGGGACGTGTTATTTGATGCTCTACTGGATCAACTTGCAGACAACACCAGCTTCACTGCCAACAACTCATACTATGCAAGCGCATCGTTAAGAAAAGCTGCCGGGACCATCTGGCCCTGGGGACCAAGCGGGCGTCAGAAAGAGATCATGAAGAGAATGATCGATACGGCCGCGGCGAGGGGATTGGTGTCGCGATTCTGGGATATACCCGGGTGGCCGGTGAATCTACGGACGAAGCTCTAGCGATTCTCGGTGGAGAGCGGGATTGGAATACTGAATGTCGATGAGTTGTTCAAGGCGACGCCTTGGATTTGGGATTGGTGCATATTGCGGGGTGGGTGTTATGTTAAGTGAGTTGATGTTGGGTAACGGCAATACTTTTTCCTTGTACTGAACTTAGCACTGTCTTACTGTATTAGTTGTGAATTGAGGTCAATAAGGCAAACTATAGAGCTTTGCATACAGAGTAATCTCCTAGAGAACAGATTGATTTCCGTCACCCTGTATGTAAACCCTCAGGATTACAGCAAGGCTGACCTTTCCCTAAGTTTATTGGCAATCTACTGGGAAGTACCGAGCATATCTCCACACGGGTCTCATGAGCCCATCCCAGGTCATCTGCAAGAACTTGCAGGGTAATCTTTCTACGTTGGCCATTAGACTCGGATGTTCATCTAAGGATCTGTAATGCTCGCTTCTAGTTTCACATGCTGTAAAAAATGACTCTTTCCCTCTTGGCTGAATACCAGCCCCGAGTTTAAATCAGAATATTCAAAGACCCAAAGGGTGATGATGACCCTCAAAGAAGAGCCTGTCTCGAGGCCTTGTCTCCCGCGGAAGGGCGAAGTGGTTGGCTAGCATTTTGTGCTCTCTTCTTTAATTCCGTCTTTCTATACTGATACCTATCACGTAGACCAAGACTGGGAAATCAGTGAAGCACCGATATAAGCCTACTGCCTACCTTAGCACCGGAACTTTTACATCGAAAGCTATAAACATCTAGTGAATATGATGATTGGCAACCTGCTGCAAATAGTTGTCTAGTACATATCTTCCTCAACATCGTAGACCAACGGCTTCTGGCCTAGACCTAACCTGTCAAGGCCGAAGAAGCTGTACACCAGCAAAGTCTCAGAAGTTGCAAGTTCCTTGAGCCACAGCTGCCACGGACCGGTCTTCTTCCTGACGTCGCCATTGCGTTCCGCCACCCTGTGCATCTCGTTCACTCGAGGTCGTCGCTTCTGCTCATACAATCTGAAGATCTCATCCAAGATTCTGGACAAGCAACAATGAGATTCGATAACATGAATCTTCCAGCGCCATGGAAACACCCTGGCTGGCATGTGGTGGCATTGCGTGCGCTGCATCCCCAATAATTAGACACCGTCCTCTACACCATTTGCCGCCCACGGGGAGGCGGTAGACTGGATAGAACCGGAGCGTCTCAGTCTGCTTAATAAATACTGCGGATGATCATGAATCATTAGAGGCCCCATGACCTTGTTAATGTTTGCATTCCATGTCTATCCGCCCAAACCTGTGCCGATTGACGGGGTATTCCACTCCACATAACTTGACGTCCGGGTTGCCATGCATCATCGTGGAACTGGTCGCAGATTTATCTTGCCTCCTTGACGGTAAGGAAGTCACGGAACTTTTCAACAGTTTTTGGTGAGCACATATGGATATGTTAAGGGCGCAAATTTAAAGCCATATTGGAAATCCCGTGTTGAATGAAAATTCACATAGAGGACTAATCATATTTATATATTAGACGCACATCATGATATCACTCTCTCTTTTGGAGGTGGAGAGAACATGTCATCGCACCATACACCTTCTACTCTATGAATTTTATCTGGGTAATGAGAAGATCGATGCTCAAGCTATAGAAGCTCTGAGTAGACCAAGGATAAATACGTCAGAACAGGCGGTGGCCTGAATGAGCGCCAAGCAATAGAAGGTCACGATTCTGTTCGTTTGAGCTACGAAAGTACCATCCAGACGTTCGATGCACACCACGTTATACCTCCTCACCCGAAGTTGGGAGTCGATCGACTGTACTTGTTAGAGCAACGATCAGAAACGATCCCAGGGAATTCAATGGTTTAGACGCTTGACTCCACCTTCTAGGGTGTACTCATAGTAGACTTGGAGCGGGTATCGAAATCGAATTAATGTTTTTGAAACTGACACAGTAAACGAAGTTCTGTGGCAGAGGCGTTTCCCAACCGTGGCACTCCCGTATAAGGCCCTACACGATATCCGTACGGTAGTATCTTCTAGCCTCATTCTGTTCATTACCATAAATTACCGGATTATAGCTGTTCCTTAATATCTCCAAATTGAGCTTAGACTTAGGGAGTAATGAACATTTACACTAATTTTGCAGTCATCTGTACAGTAACCCCGAAGATAAGTTCCCAAACGTCTATCCGGCGCACTTATAAATGTTCCCGGATATCTATCTTCAGGGTTGAGAAACGACCTGCGCTGTCTGGCATCAATCTTATCAGTCCACATGCTGTCACTACGCGCCTTACCATAACTGTAGGTATGATTCAATGCTGAAAGAGAGCTGGCGATGGTTCTCCAATCCGCAAATAACCTCCACCACCTGGATGGAAAGGAGGACTTCACAGGTTTTCTGATGATTGAGTGCTGTTGGTTTCGCTCAATAATGCCCAGCCCCACCAAGAATGGCGCACCGAAGGAGCCGATAATCTAAGGTTCAACTGCGCCTGTGATCAACGCTTTGGACCACTTATGTTGAACACTAAGCAAGCCCCAGAAAGCCCCCTCCCCCCTTTTCTGGTCTAGCTGGGCTTAGCTAACCGAGAAGAGAATTTCAGTGGAGGGTGGTCCACTGTGATCAACTAACGATCAACTGCTGGCCCACTTAGGATGAGGCGCTACCGTACTTGATCACCTGACGCACGTCCCCACCTGCCGCACGAATTTCTGTATGGCAACCAGCATTAAAAATGAAGCTTTAGAGCAACATACTAAATAAATTATACTTAGATTCCCCGGTGTAGCAGAGATATGATGCTAGTAAAGCTATATACAGCTTTTTTTCAATCCCGGAATTGTTGTGGGAGGCGTATTTCATCTTCCACGATGATTTATAGATATACAGCCCTCCGCATTAATCTGAGACTCTGGAATAGTAATATCTTGCTTCTTTTAAGATGTAGCTGATATAGAACACTTCTTCTTGTTCTTTTGAACCATTTTAAAGTTATTTTAAAGCTGGTTATCAGCCTCCTTAGCCAGGTGCTCTTTCTTCTTTTGGCGCTTCTTTTGCTCTGCTTCAAGAAGACATAATTTTTTATTAACTGTCCTGATTTATTTCCTTTTCTCAACTAAGCGTCGCTTCTCTTGCTTCTCTTGCTGCCGGTGAAGCTTTTTTTACTTTTTAGAGGCCTTAGCAAGCTCTATAGTAGCTTTCTTTTCACTTTGAAGCTGCCGCGCTTGCTGTATTTTATCTAGTAAATAAAATACAGTATAGCTATTCTCTAAAGTCTTTAATTTAAATAAAAAAGACTTTCTATACTGCTACTTTTTCTTTTTATTTAGAAGAGTATTTTTAAGATCCTCGCAGTGTAGCTTCAGCAAGATATTCTCTGTTGAGAGGTAGTGTATTATAGAACTAAGTTTTTTTAACCTCTTATTATAAACATCAGAAACAACCTGTTGAAGAAGTTTTTCAATCCTTCTCCAGTTATCTGTATATAATATAGACTAGAATAATTTACTACTAGATAACTGTTGATCATCTTCTTTACTAAACTGCTTTAGAATAATCTTGGGGTTCTAGAATAATATGTCAATAGATTTCCGCATAGAATTAATATTATTATTATTATTATTAATCAAGTTTAACGTCCATATAGAGCCGTTGGCT
>MBFL02000406.1:18762-30343 GCA_001696595.2 Aspergillus hancockii | reverse complement strand
CAATCAAGCACACCCTCCTAACAATCCACCCCTCGCCCCCCCAAACACCAAATCCCCAGATTTCAGACCTCGAACACCTCCGAACCCACCTCCAAATCCCCCACTATCCTATCCTCCTCTCCCACAGCAACGGCGGCGCCCTAGTCCTGCACTACGCGCAATCCCATCCAACCCGGGTCAAAAAACTAATCCTCTTAAACCACCAACTACCCAACTACACAGACCGCGCCGACCTCTCTCTTTCCAAGTACACCACCGACCCACGATATGCCTCCACGATCCAAAAACTAGCGACCGGGACCCTGAAACAGGATACGGACGAGCATTTCACAGAGTGGGTGGATACCATGTGGCCACTTTACTTCTTTGATCCGGGGCGGTGGGTGGGTGTTTTGCGGGGGAGTATTAGGGGTCAGATTATGCCGGTTAAGTGCTATGAAGCTGTTTATGGGAAAGGTGGGTGGTTGGAGAGGTGTGGGGATCGGGTGGTGGAGAGGTTGGGGGATGTGAGGGCAGAGACGTTGATTATTTCTGGGAGGCAGGATTTGATCTGTGGGGTTAGGGTTGGGGAGAGGACTGTGAGGGGGATTCCGGGGGCGAGGTGGTTGGTTTACGAGGAGTGTGGGCATTTTCCGTGGATTGAGCAGAGGGAGAGGACGTTGAGGGATATTGAGAGGTTTGTAGAGGATGGTGGGGATGGAGTATAGGTCTACTTGTCTCAGGTATCTTGTTGTGGTATGTATGTCAAGTAGGGCAAGAGTTGCAGTAAATCATTGAGATTAGCAGGGCTAGTATAGTCTGTACATGGAACAGTATTCCTGAAAACAAAATGAAAGTGAAAAGAACAATGGTGTATCTCCAACGATGAACTCCAAACACCGGCTCAAAAGGAATGGGATATCGAACGCCAATCACCAAGGTATTTATCATCAAGAATCACGAACGCGCGCCTGTCGCTTAGCCGTGCCAATATGTGTGTTGTGCACCTTCGTGGCAAATTTAAGACTGGTCAGCGTCTCGGACAGATGTCCCTGTAGCGGACTGACCATGACGAACATGAGCGTCTTGGAGTTTCCTCCCAGGGAGAATTGGAGGAGATAAGTAAGCTGTACTCTGTTAGTCTGTGATTTCTGAACCAGAGAGGGACGAAAAGCATACCTTGCTGTTGCGATACGGAATATGTCCGCCATCCTTGCCCTGTCCCAGCGCGGCAATCACATCGCCCAGGCAGCTCAGACTGCGGTTGATATTCTGCGTCTCCCGTAGCCGCTCGCCTGTCGCACCACTGTGGCTCAGTCGCTCACTACCGGCCAGGTCCACCAGGTTGAGCGTGCCCTCACTGTGCTCGCCCGTGATGTCGTTCTCGCCGATCAGTTTCAGGATGAAGACAGAGTGGGACCGTGACGATCTCTCGTTGGCCTTAGTGGCGGCCACAGACCGATTGGCTGCAGCGCGCTTGAGGATGGCCTCGACCATTCCGGGGGATTCCAAGCGGACCGTAGTAACATCAGTAATAATCGTCTTACCTCGCTGCATGTCGTGGCGAATCTCGTGCCTTTTCTTGTCCAATTCTTCGGCCTTGCCCAGAAGGTCATTCAGGTTCTCGTTGTACACTTCGACGAAGTTGCCCTCCATGGTATATCTCCATCCTTTCTCCTCGAGGCCCTTAGCGGTCTCGTAGATCTGGTGCACCGCCCGTGGAATCATACCGTCCAGCGAAGACATCGTGTGAGTCTTACCGCTACCCGTCTGACCGTAGCAGAAGATGCAAACATTGTATCCATCCAGTGCGCTCTGCACGAGCTGGCTGATCTCATCGAATACCTCCGCGTTCTGTGTCGACGGCCCAAACACTCGGTCAAAGGCAAAGGTGTTGTTCTTTCTGGTAATCATTCCCAGACTGCTCTTCTCTTCGGGTCCCATGACGTTGATCTCCTTGCACTCCTCCGACTCATCAGGATACTGGATCTGCGCGACGTCCGTCGTAGGTTCCGTCGCTAAAGATGGCCGGACACGGCAAAAGACCCGGATGTTGCCCTTGAGCTCCTGAACCTGGTTGTGAAGTTTCCTTCGGAGGGTCTCCTCCTTCCGCAACTTGTCCTTGGTGGCATCAGTCTCGGCCAGGGCATCCATCATCTGTTGATTCAACCGCTCAAAAGCTTCAGATTGCTCCTCTCGACCAGACTCTAAGAACTCGATTCTCGCCTTGAGAGCGCGGACGGAGGATTCCAAAGTTACACTGTTGCCGCTTGCTGTATCCAGGTTCTGCCGGAGATCCTGATTGCTTTTCCGTTCCCGGTCAACCTCTTTTCGCAGGGTCTGCAAATCATTCTGGAGCGAGGCGAGCTCTCTGTCTTTTCTGTCCAACTCTATCTGCGTTCGCTGGGTGTCTATGGCGGTCTGCGATGTAAGCTGATTGACCTCTCGTAGTCGCGCGGCCTTCTCATCGTCCATCTCACGCTCGAACCGTCGTTTCAATTCGCGGATATTGTCTTCGTGCTGCGCAACGAGCGTATCCAATTCCTTTTTACCATCGTGTTTAGCTGCCTCCACTTCGACACGTTGGCGAGAGTTCAACTTATCCACGGCGATTTCATGTTCTCTTTCCGCATCTCGTAGAGCACTTTCGGCTGTGGCTAGGCGGGCTTTCATTGATTCGATCTCGACGCGCAGGGCTAGGTTTGTTTCCGTGAGACCCTTTCGTGACTCTTCCAGCTCGTTCACTAGAAACCAACATCTGTGAGCACCTCTCCATGTGGTTGGTAGATCCTAGACGGTTACCTCTTGATTTGTACAGCTCAACGGTTTCTTTGAGGCCGAAACTTTCCTGTCCGGCCTGGCTGACTCGAGACACGAAAGCGTTGAAGAACTCTTCCATCGTCTTCTCGCGCGATTCCTGGTCCCATTCGGCACCTGTAGAGCAGTTAAAAGACGTGATCGTGGAATCCTTTGTGAGAAACTGCGGGACAGGGGGCGGTTTCCTCTTTGAGGAATGCTTGGATAACGATGTGGGCTTGTAGGATGGGGATCTAGTGGGGGAAGGGGTAGCTGGGGTATCAAAAGGGAGGGCTATGAATGGCCTGTGCGTAGGAACAGCCTTTGAGGTGCGTGCCCCGATAGGGGAAGGGCCCATGGTCCACTGATCCGTAGCATTGTGTAGTGATATCTCACGGCGCTCAGGCTTCAGGAACCCTTCGCGATCCCGGGAAGGACACAAGGAGTCTTCCGACAAATGCCGTGGGCCACGTTCATAACTGCTCGCTGAAAACAACGGGGCCATAGAGTGTGTACAAACTGGGAGTTCAAAATGAGATTTTCGCCTACCCTTTCTCTTCCCCAGGACTGAGTCTTCCTCATGATGGGTATCCAACGATGTCGCTGGGCGGGAAAATGTATGGCCATTCGGCCTTCGGGCGCCAGCAAGCGAGGTTTGGGGTCGTGACAAAGCGGAATGGGGTCGTGCATTGGCCCCGACAGTGGAGGGTCCTTTCGTTGTCCGTGTCGTTGTGGAGGCCGATCTCGTCAGATGCGTACGGCTATGGGGTTTTCCTAATGCGGTAATTGTTGTTCCAGTTCTGCTGGTCTCGGCGCCTTGTGTGGTGCTCCTGGGGCGAGTCGGCTCTGCTCCTGTTAGCGCAGAAGTCCTGTTTACCCTGTTCCATGTATCACTCACGCGCAAAAGTCGATGTCTTGCTGGCAATCGATCCGGGTGGCAGGATGCCTGACCGGGAATTAGTATGAGCTGAGCTCATTTCTTTGAGCCCAGCCGCGGGGATGCGCGAGCGGGCTGGGGCTCTTGATTGCGTCTGGGAGTGCATCAGTCGGTGCGACGGCTGGGAAGTCTAATATCAGGCGCAATTACCACGTTCTCATTGTCCATCATGTACGAAAAAAAAACAAGGGCGGGCACCGGTAGCAGTATACTCAGATAGAGTGGAGAGATGACGGCCGACGCTTTTGAAGCCACCGTCTAGGATGGAAGGGGGAAAACAATGCAAGCTATACAAACAGATGAAAAGTCGAGGCGGGGAAAGGCTAATCACAATAAATTGTCGACTAATTGTATTCAAGAAGGGTCCCGCATGATAAGTATTCCTGTGTTGTCAGTGGTCGACGAAAGATGTCGAGCTGAGGTTCCAAGTTGGAAGTTTCACTGTAGTTTGCGTGAACGGATCCCCTGGTTTCCGGAGTAACGAAAGGCGGTAAATAAACGGAACTCATTCGGGATACCCAGGGTGCTGACTCAGCCACTTGACTGGCGGGGGGAAACGCTAGTCCCAGTGGGGGCTAGTAGATCAGTATTCGTATACAACGAGAAGTGTTCAATACGGAGTACCAATGGCACACAGTATACATACAGTACCACAGTCACGAGATAATCCGGTTTAGGATCAATTTCAACTCGGGACTGGAGACACTCCATTCAACAATCACTTCTCCAGCGGTCCAGTTCTTACATTATTTTGGTGTCGGTTGTTGATCACACAGCGTGGAGCCAAATCCCCCATTGCCTGCAACTCCGTTACCCATTGAACCAATTCCTATCTCCCGCCTGCGGGTCGTCCCACCGAGACCTACTTTCAGACTAAAAGTGGTCGGCGTCGACTTTCCCAGACCGACAGCTTCCCTGTTTCATACTACGACTATTCAATTGCTCCTCTTTTCTTGTTCGGTTTTGCTTGTTTCCGTTCAGTACTCACGGTTTTTCCTTTTTGTGTCTTCTGGTCTCAATCTGCGACAGCGTTATGTCTGGTCGTTTCGTCCGTTCCTCCAAATACCGTGAGCTACCATATCTTTTCCCCCGGCAATGATGCCCGCAATCTGACAGGTATCATTTAGGACACGTCTTCGGACGATCCACGAGAAAGGTACACAACAACCCCGTTATACCTTGTCCCTAGTGGGCCATTGACTAATGCTGACAATACCTATAGGAGCAATGCTATGATAACCTCCGTGTCTCGGCGAATGCCTGGGATAGCAATCTCGTCAAGGTTCGCCCGCCTCAATCCACCTCCGATAAACCCCCCTGAGCCTTCCGCCGGAATCAAACTAACAACCCGGCAAGGTCAATCCCAAGTACCTTTCCGTGAACTGGGCAGCTGGTGGAGGAGGTGCTTTTGCCGTCATTCCCCTTGAAGAGCGGGGCAAATTTTCTGAGAGAATTCCTTTATTCCGTGGTCACACCGCAGCAGTCTTGGACACCGACTGGTGAGCAGCAATGGCTTGACTTTTACCGGATTCCCGTGATCGCAAAGCCAACAACATGTCTAGGAACCCTTTCAACGATGATCTGATTGCATCCGGTTCCGATGACGGCAAGGTACGGCCCGAGTCTATGTGGTGGCCCCAATCTAAATGCTAAACGGTTATATCTCAGGTCCTGCTTTGGCGCGTGCCCGAAGGATTCACTCTTCGCCCCGATGTCGACGCCGATGATATTCAAGACATTGTGCCTGTGGGGAAGTTGAGCGGTCATCCGAAGTCAGTCGCATCCCTACGTCCTCCCATACTAGCATTGCGACATACAAAAAGGGCTAACAACATTTCAGGAAGGTCGGACACGTGCTCTTCAACCCCGCAGCAGAAAACATCCTGGCTTCCTCTTCCGGCGACTTCACCGTCAAGATTTGGGATATTGAGGCTGGCGCCCCGAAGCTGACATTAAACGTAGGCGATATGGTGTATTCGCAGTCCTGGAGCGCCAACGGCTCCCTGTTGGTCACCACCTCCCGAGACAAGAAGCTGCGCATTTGGGATGTACGTCAGGAGCGTCCCGCGCATGAGGCCCAGGGACACTCGGGTGCGAAGAACAGCCGTGTGGTATGGCTGGGAGAACGCGACCGGATCGCGACCACCGGTTTCTCTAAGATGAGCGACCGCCAGCTAGCATTGTGGGATATGCGCGCTCCCCAGGAACCCATCAACGGATTCAAGGTTCTGGATTCGATTTCCGGTGTCTGCATGCCCTTCTGGGATGATGGCACCCAGTGCCTGTACTTGGCTGGCAGAGGGTGAGTGAAACATTGCCCGTTTGTAGAGAACCGCATCTAACACCATTTAGTGACGGTAACATCCGGTACTTCGAGTTAGAGAACGACAAGTTCGAATATCTTGCAGAGTACAAGTCGGCCGATCCCCAGCGTGGCATTGCCTTCATGCCCAAGCGCGGTGTCAATGTCCACGAAAACGAAGTGACGCGCGCCTTCAAGACCGTCAGTGATACCTACATCGAGCCTATCTCTTTCATCGTGCCTCGGCGCGCCGAATCTTTCCAGGATGATATCTACCCACCTACAACCGGCTTGACGCCCGCTATGGGCCCCGCCGATTGGTTGGCCGGCAAGGAAGCCATCCCGCCCAAGATCTCCTTGGCCAGCGTCTACGAAGGCCAAGGTCTGCAGGAGGTTACTGGTGTTCAGGACAAGCCCACGTCAACCCTGGGTGCTCCTGAACCCAAGGCCGAAACTGCGCCCAAGCCGGTAGAGCCAACACCTGTGAAGAAGGCCCCCGAGCCCGAACCCACTCCTATCGCTAGACCTGCGCCATCCATGAAGGAGCAGGGAGCCTCCATGGCCGCCATGGTAAACAAGTTTGCTGATGAGGAAGAAGCCGAGCCCGTCGCCGAAGCATCTAGTTTCGACGAGGCCCCCAAGCCGGTCGAGCGCCCCGCACGTGTAGAATCGGCCTCACCGGTTAAAGCCAGCCCCTGGCACCAGAGAGAGGAGAGCAAGTCTCAGCCGGTTTCCAAGCCCTCCACTCCTCCTCCGGTAAGCTCCATGCGTAGTAACCCGCAAACCATAATGAAAACTAACCACATCTATAGGCCCAGAGCAACAATCGCTCCCCTGCCACCAGCACCCCCGCCGCCACCACTCCCAGTGCATCTGCCGGATTCCCCTTCCCAGACGGTAGCACCACAGCCGCCGGTGCCCTGCACGGCGAAATCCAGAAGCTCACACATATGGTCGGACCTCTTCTCAACGAAGTTCACGAACAAAAGCAGCAGATCGAGAGTTTGACCAAAACGATTGAGTCCCTCGAGCACAACCAGGAGAAGCAGATACAAAGCTTGAACGAGAAGATCGTAGCCCTTGAGGCTAAGCTGAACTAGTCAGCTACTCCCTCTCTCTAGCTCTGTACCTATAGTACCTATATTCTTCTTGACTCTATCCTCGCGTATTCCAAAAGACCCGTCTCTCGTTTTGTCCATAGTCGTCGATGTTGTGTTATATGCCTTTTTATTATGACTGACAGCATGATTGCAATGTCAATGCAAATACCATTTTTGATTCCTTGTTTTTTGTTTTGTGTGATTTGTTGAGCGGAGATGATAGAAGCTGTTGATATGCGGTTAATCGGATACGATGCATACATATATTTCGTGTGAAGTCCTGTAGCTGAAAATGTGTAAACAGTAACAATGGCGTTGAATCAAGGATTTTCTATAAGTTTCACAATAGGGCACCTAGTAAAGGATTAACTTGAGAATCTTTAGCTGAGCAATCTAATATATCTAGTTAAAAAGAACAAATTTAAAGTGAATGAATTCTTATAGAGAAAGGTCCCTTAACAGAGCATCAATGATATCGCGTGATTAAGGGCACGATACAGCTCTAACTACACATCCACAAAATTTATCAGGCAATATAGTCTAGTAGTATAAATAGTAAGGATATGTGGCACTACTCCATCCTTGATGGATCCTTAGGAGGCATATCTACAAAGAATGAAGGCGTAGATACTCATCAACTCCACCGCAAGCGCAACAGCAGCAACAGTAGCAACCATGAAAATAAGTATGGACGCTCTCTTCCATGCAAGTACAACACTCCCAAACCACGAACAATACCTGATTGAAATGCTCTATATGCTCTTTTTGTCGGTAGATGCGGAAAGATAAGGTGGGAGTGTTAAAAAAAAAAAAGAAAAAGGGTCATATGGTAAATAATAAGTAGGTTTAAGTAGTATGAAAGATATTTACGCCCACCGACTCGCCTCGCGCTCCTTCTCTACTCGTGCCGCGCGAGCGGCATCGCTTTCGTCGTCTTCGTACTTGTAACTGAGGCGTCGACCGCCGGTCAATGTTCGTTCCTGACGACTGTCGCGGCGACGGCTGGGTTTGCCGGGGTCACGGTCGGCGTGCATTGCTTCGCGCCGTTGTTGCTCTTTGAGCATGCGTTCGCGGTTGCGGGCTTCTCGCTCTAATGTGTGGGGGTCCTTTTCTGGCTCGGTGGTTTTAGTGGATGAGGAGGTCATGCCTTTTACTGTTGTTCGGTCTCTGTCGCGGATGTCGTCTTCGCGGCTTCGTTTGGTGCGCCGGGAATAGTGGCGAGAGGAATAGTCGCTGTCACCAGGGGATTCGGTTCTATCGCGACGGGACCGTTTCCTATCACGCTCGCGATCTCTGTCGCGGTCGCGGTCACGGTGGCGATCTCGGGGCCTGTCTCTATCACGGTCTCTATCACGGTCCCTCTCGCGATCTCTCTCTCTCTCCCGTTCGCGGTACCGAGCACGTTCGCGGTCGCGCTCACGGTCCCGACGTCTAGAATCTCGATCTCGATCGCGCTCCTCTTCTCGACGGCTGGAGCGGTCTTTTCCAGACCGGTAGCTTCGGTTGGAACTTTCCAGGGCTTCACTCACGATAGGTGTCCTGCTTCGAGAACCTGGAGCCTTTCCTTCAGCAATCAATGAAAGACGATCGGCATCGCGTGAGTCCCCATTGCGACCGGGACTCTGGCTGCGGTGGCGATGTGAGCGGTGTGTTCGACGGCCGCTCTTTCTATCGCGCTCCCTTTCTCGGCGATGGGATGATCGCCGGGAGTCAACGGAGGGCGAACGAGTGCGGTGGCCGTCTTCCACGGCAGATTGCTCGTCGTATTTCTCTTCCCGACGAGACCTTCTCTGCCGTTCCCGTCTGCGTTCGGAGTCTTCGGCACTATTGTCGACACTCGCAGAGCGTGGACGATAATGACGGGACTGGGACTGGGACTGAGCACGAGTACGAGACCGGCTTTTGGACCTGGATGCAGATCTGGCGCGCGACTTCGACCTCGAGGTCGAGCGTAGGGGCTGATCTTCCTGGGGTGCCGGGGTGGTACTGCAGATAATGTTAGATTGAACCTATGGATGGTCAGCTATGGGTCATGACTTACCTCGGAGAAGCTTCCGATGGTCTGGTGGATGAGGCAGGTGGTCGTCCCGGCCCCTGGAAACTCCTGTGTCGGAGAACGCTAGTGTTTGGAAAACCCTCTCGCATCGCCCTAGGAGCAGCTGGTGCGCCTTCAACACCAGGACCTCTAGGCGCGGCCATGTTCGGCCCTGCCATGAAGGGTGCCCCCGTAAAAGGCCCTACACGGCCTCCGGCAAAAGGGGTACGCATGAAGCCGCCTCGTCCAAAGCCTGGTCCCGTCGGTCCGTGCATCATCGGGCCGTTGGGCATTCCTTGGGCGGCATTGGCCAATGCCTGGTCAAGACTGTCAATAGTAGGTATACCACGCAGCTGGGACTCCTCGGGCCCAGTAGCTTCTTCAGTGGTGGGTCCATTTGCAGCAATCGCCTCGGCGTTGCCACCCACAGCTTCAGTAGGATACTCGTTTGATGATGGGTTTTCGGCGCCATCCACATCACCGCTTGGGGCATTCTCATCATTAGTGGTTTTCGCCTCGGTGGCATTAGGATCTCCTGTCATCGTCTCCGCGGATACACTTTCCTGAGATTGGGACAACAGGTCTTGTTTCATGTTAGGGGAATTAAGATTGTCAAACCCTGAGTAGCTAGCATTAGGAAGGTAATTAGCTTGCATAGACCCAGCGAAGCCGCCGCGGCCACGACCACCAGGGTAAAACCCGCGACCACGGCCCCGGAAATTGCCTCTGCCATATCCGGAGCCATAATAGCCAGTCTGGAAATCTTGGTTAGGGAATTGCTGTTGCAGCATTTGAGGATGAACTCCGTTGGGTTGAGATATATTATATCCACCAAATCCAGAGGCCCCAAACTGTGGGCCCATACCATTTGCGAAAGCATTTGGATTGAATTTATCTTGGCCTCCATTCCACATATTGTTTTGTGAGCTGTCCCATCCTCCATACATCCCTTGACCCGCGTCGAAATTCATCCCCGCATTCATGCCATTCATGTTCATCCCGTAGCCTCCAAACATACCCTGATTCGCGACCATCGGGTCCATCGCCATGCCGGCCATTCCTATCAAAAGTGTCAGTGGACTTGATGATGTGAAGTGAAGAAGTTCAACTGAGATGGAACACATACCCATAGGATTGAACATTCCATTGCCCATGAACTGGTTCATCGGGTTGAAGTCCCCGTTATTATTGTTCCAACCCATAGGAAACATCCCAGGAGCCATGCCGAATCCCATCCCATTGGGAAACATTTGGGCTGATCCCGAGCCCTCGGGCATATCTTGCTCGGACTGTTGGACTGGCTTGGCATCATCAGTCTCTTCTCCTTCGCCAGGTCCGTTTTGCTCCGCAGCATCGGGGTTTCCGGTTATATTCGTCGGGGCAGCTTCGGCATGCTTGCCCTATCAAAGAATGTTAGCTTAATTGACTGCACAGCGTTGTTTTTGAGAAGTGGGAACTACCTCGGTCTGGGGTTGGGCTTCTGGAGGGACTTCATTATTCCCTTCAGCCTGCTCGGGAATGGCCTCAGATGGAATCACACCAGCTGGAGGTTCCTCTGATGGAGTTTCGACTGTTGGTGTTGCATTCGGTACGTCATGTTCCAGCTTGGCTTCGGGGGTATTGGAAACTGCTGCAGTTTCTTGCTGGAGTGGGGTTCCCTGCACCGGCGTCGTATCATTGGTAGCCGCAGGAGTGGACGACTGACGCTCTTTCTCACGCTTCTTCTCTTCGGTACGGAGGAAAGCCTTAAGAGTGGTCCGAAGCGCTTTATTCGGCTTACATAAATCGGAAGAGATGGGCGTATGGGCGCAGACGGGACAGGTCTCTGGTAGGGACGTCTGGCCTTCGGAGTGTTTGTTAGATCTAGGGTAGAACAAACTAGCAAATATAAAGAGAAAAAAGTGCTTACAGTTTTCACAAATGGCCTGATCGCAGCAAGGTAGCCGGAAGGCATTCATCGCAAGCTTGTTGCAGATGGCGCATCGCAGCTTGAACGGAATTTCCTCTTGCGTGAGGGAGCTAATCCAGCGCGAACACAATGAGTTATCGCGTACACCGCAAGTGGGATCAAAGAGTGCTCTTTAGCTTCACTTACCTCGCGATGTCCATCAAGCCCGAAGGCTGATCCGTGGCAGCCATCGGAGAAATTGAGTTAAGACGGAAGTTCAGATAGTACGGAATCGAAGAGTCCGAATGTCAGACAGCCGATGGTTATGATAAGTAGTGGTTAGCCCAAATGGCACAAGTAGATGGCATGGCTCAATTCGCCATCAGTAAGAAAAGAAGCGCAACCCCCAACAACGTCTCAAATGAATGGCGAGCAAGTGATGTTTGTGGTAAGTCGCAATCTGACCTGGTGAACCAAATTTGGCCGGGACGGGGCCGGAGGCTGGTCGGAACGGAACAATGTGCGGGCCGGAGTCCCTCCTGTT
>MBFL02000406.1:0-18752 GCA_001696595.2 Aspergillus hancockii | reverse complement strand
GCGAGTAAGTGAGGGAGTGAGCGACGGTGGTCTCCATTCACTGGGTATCCCTCCATTCTTTCTTCCTCTTCCTCCCCATGTAAGGAGAATATAGTCTTGACTGATGGGGTCTCTACAAGAAGATGATCCAGGAAGCCCTGAACAACCACAGCACGTAGACAGTACAAAGTACCGCATATGTGGACCGGCCGATGTCTTTGACACCCCTCATTGACCTGTTACAACCTAAAAAGGAGCTCCAATGGTTGGTGAAACGTGCTGTTCTGGTGCAGATTGTCGATCATCCCTGACAGGTCATGGTCATGGTCATGCTTATTCCACACCGCCCACGTCGTTCTCTCCCATGGTGACATACCATTCAACGCTACAATTCTACCAGGCTACCAGCTATATTGATCCATAGTATGCACCTAGATAGGGTTCAGTGACATGTTAATTTGTATCTAACAGATTTTGATACTCTTTCTCAACGATGAACAACAGTTCTAGGTAAGGAAAAAAGGTAAACACAATATAGACGCGCTATCAGATTAGATCAAGTTATTTTCACCGTCACTGATGCTGTATTGCTGTCAATAGCAAAGATGAAGACGGATCCAGCGGCGATACCTTGCTAGGTTTCAGCCTACCGTGTCCAGCCCCCTTCAACATCTCTGGGCTCATTGTGTCATCATTGAGCGTCATGGCTGTTTTTGGCTATCTGATATATGAGTCTCATTCATCAGAGGCGGAAAGGGGCGGGGAAACTAAAGCAAGTGGAATGATAAATAGTGACTATATTTCGAGACAACTACATTGAGAAGTCCTGTTAGAGATAAAAGTGAATAAAAAGATAAAAGGGAAATGAACATAACCAATACTACTGATATCAAAAGAAGGAAAAGGAAAAGACAAGAAAAGAAAAAAGAATAACATCCATGTCTTCAGAGCTGTATCCAATTATGAAGATTCCGAGCCGAGAAACGGGATCACGCGCGGTAAGGCTAATTGGGACCCAATCAGCGCCCCATCCAGAAGATATGGCTTTATGGACATGGTGGCGAGTGGTCAGACGAGAACGAACGGATGGGTCATGATGATGATGATGATGATGTTGTCAGTAGTAAAACAAATAACGATGAACGTTATGTCATAATTTCAACCCTTAGATTTATGATCATCGGAAGCAGATAGTTGGGGTAATCGACACCCAACGGTAATTCAGGGGAACATATAGATAATGAGTGTCCAAATATAGAGTGGTCGCACAAAAGCAGTTCGGAGTAAAACTGCAAGCTCATGGAATTCAAAAAGCATCAAGTTGTGAGAGTATGAGGTGAGTGGTCAGTTAGAGAAGTGTAATGACCAAAAAAAAGTAAAAAAGAAAACAGGGGAACGTTAAAGGAATGGAAACAAAAATCGTAAAAAGAAGAAAAAGTAAAGAAAAGAAAAGAAAAAAAAAAAGCAAAAGAGTCACTAAGCCCAAAGTTGTCTTAGGTCATATTTTTAGCGGGTGAGTGGATCGGGAGCGCAGGGTTAAAAAGGGCGACTGCTGCTCTGCGGAAGAAAAAGAACGCCGGGACCCTTTCTTGATTTTCTGGCTGCTGAGGCCACAGCCTGCAAGTTCCTTGTGCCCACGCACCCTCGTGTCCTTCTCGAAGCACTCAACCGAATTAAGCTCGGACCATCTCGTGGCCCGATCGATGCGAAACAACCCGGAAAACACCACCAATTACCCATTCATGACCATTGATATCCACTTGATTTAATTTTTTGAATTTATTTTAATTACTATTATTACCACGTACTCCAGCGATTGATCATTGATTCGTTGACTTTTTGGTCGACAATTTGATCTGAGATCTGAAATATACAACAATCTCCCTGCAATGTGCATTCACATTCTCCTGAACTGGACAGACATATTTATGATTTTGTCTTGACTTCTCTTCGTTTTACTTTAAAAACGGTTGAAATTTTCAAGGTAAGTGTTGGAACTAATTTATCTGAGTCTTACCCTACTTGTTTACTCTGTTACTTCTGTGTACTAAAACCCAACCCAACCCCATATTTATCCTCACTAGTGGCTTCCTGTTTCGCGTTCGCGCATCTCCATGATCCATCACCACTTTTTTTTATTTATTTCTTATTTTTAATAATTTTTTATTTATATTATTTCTGCAGGAAATAATAAATTAAAACCCCCAAAATCGCTAATATATAATAAAACCCACACCAGCTATGACCGATCAGGATAATTCTTACCGACCTCGATCTCCCGATTTTTCCACCTTGCAATCCCCCATTACCCCCTCCATCCCAACCCATCAACCCATCTACTCCTTCGCCAACCCATTGGCTCATCACGCATCCTACGACGCTTCTCCGTTCTTCACCCCGCAGTACGACCTCCCTCCTCCAACCCCACCCGGTCGCGTCTCTCAACAGTACATCCCACCCTTCCCAGTAGATCCCGACATGGCTCGTCGGTCATCTCGGATTGCGCGCGCGGCCGAGGTGGTGCCCATGCCCATGTCCATGCCTGTGCCTGTACCTGTACCGGAACCCAAATATGTCGAACCAGTCCCGCCGGAAGAGCCGCCTAAGCCGACCCCTGCTATCCCGGTGGAGGTGAAGACCAAGTTTCCAGTCGCGCGCATTAAGCGCATTATGCAGGCCGACGAGGATGTCGGCAAAGTCGCCCAGGTCACCCCAATCGCTGTGTGTAAGTTGATTCTCTCCATTCCCGCTCATATACTGAGGTTGTTTTGGACGCGAAACTGACGCGTTCATTTGTTTTGATTTTCCAGCCAAAGCATTGGAACTCTTTATGATCTCGCTCGTCACCAAGGCGGCCAAGGAAGCCAAAGACCGGAATTCAAAACGCGTCACCGCGTCGCATTTGAAACAAGCCGTCGCCAAAGACGAAGTATTAGATTTCCTGGCCGACATTATTGCCAAGGTACCCGATCAATCGGCGGGGAGAAAGCACGACGACGACGGCAGTGATCAGAACGAGCAACCGAAACGAAAGCGCGGCGGGCGACGACCCAAGGATGATAGTGATTAACTGGGGGGTTTTTTTTTTTTGGACCCACGGTTATGGGCGTTACTGGGCATTTTGTTCGGGTTTCAATTTTTTTTTTTCCACACCTTATTATTACCTTCCCCCCTTTCTTTTGTTTCAACGACTTGATGGGCGATATACTAGACTGGGATGGAGAGCGGGCGCATACTCTCTCGGCGTTGTGATGGTGGGCATAGTTGGGCTCACGTCTCGCGATGTGAATAAGTACCCCTGGCCCTTGGCTATTCCCTTTTCTTTTGGGATTTTTTTTTTCTTTCTTGGTTGCAATCACGTCCAATCAATTCATTCGATTACGAGCCGATTCCCTGCTCAATCAGGGGAGTCGTGCATGATTGGAAATCCGCCATATACCGTGTCCTCTATCGCGGATCATATCATTAAGTGGTGGCAGGTGTAAGGAGCTGGGGGTAGGGAGTGTAATGACTGCTTCCCTTCTACTGGTGTGGTTGAGCGGTTTATGAGTCGGCCTATCGTACAATATTCAAGGCCATCGCTGTGGAGTGCATAGAATAGATTATGTTGAGCACGTGGTAGCTCATTCATCAGGCGGGCATATACTTAGGTGGGATTCCCATCCATGACTGGATACTTTACAGGAGTAAAGTTATGCGCTGTTATACACCTACCAGGTTACCAGACAGGTACTGCCCGTTAATACCGACCTAGAGGTAGTATGGCCTTATGCTTCAACCAAGCATGCGTCCTGATTTAGTTCAAAAGATAAGAGAGTTTGCTGGGCATTGATGTACACAATACCTTAGTTAGTGGCGAACTGTGCTGATCTATAGAAGCTCTGCTTTATGTCTTACTAGTAGATATTCTCTACAACTTCACTTACTAGAGAATCTTCCTGCTCAGCGCTTCACAGATTGAACAAGCACAAGAGATTGCCATATAAACACCTATTCAGGTAGCCGGTCGCCCGGGCGGTATGGCAAGATCTTGATCGACACATTGGGTTTTGCGATCAAGCCAAAAATTATGTGGTAAAACCCTCATCCATTGACTTTCCAGATGGCTCAGATGGTAAGAATTGATATGCTAACACCGAAACTTTCGTTACTGGGGCTTAAGAATTTCTTACTGTGGCAGTGTTAGGATAATTTCCACCAATGAGAGCACCGCATTGTCTCGTAAATTACGGTAAATATATATTACAATCCAGCCACAACCACTCGGCCACTCGCTATTTCACCGACAGCTGCTTCAATTAAGTGAATCGGGCTGTGTTCCTCAGACTCACGTGCCAAGACGGTACTTCCCACTATTCCCTTTGGGGCTTTTGTTGTCTCCTGGGCCAGTATAATTCTCGCTGCTTGCCGACCATGCATCATACAAGCAAATAGTATCATGCCGTTCGTGCGGAATAATGGATTTTGTATGTGGACTTACCCTTGCACTCCTTGCCCGGTCTTTCCCCAGTTTACAATCTCTATCAAATCCAGCTAATCTGTGGTAGTGGTCTCGTTTAATTGGCGGCTCTCGTTCACTGTCTACTAAGACCTACCGAGCAACATCCCCTACCGAGCGCTTGACGGCGTTCAAGCGGACATGCAATACTCTACAGGTACGTTAATCTTCCAGTGTATCTGTTAGTCGCTTTCCGCTAAACCCCTGCCCGGCAGCAAATATGGCGCTCCACCAATTCGCCGTCCGGAGACCAGTCCGCGACAACCCATGCGCGCAACTGCATTGACCGGTTGAATTCAGTTCTCAGCGATGAATCTCGAGGTCCCGCTCCTCATCCCTGCCTAGCCTACGCCGCTTCTTCTCAGATATTTGTGACCGTGACCAAACTCGCGTTATCTTCCTACGATGATGGAATGCTGCGCTCCGCGGCTGTCTTCTTCAATACCCTGATCGACTCGGAGGTGGACGGCGTGGTGGATAATCGGCTCTTTGCGCGAGCACTGGTGGACCTGGTCCGACGCGCAGATAAACGCTCGGAAGATGTCGAAGGGAGGCTCGTGGAGCTCTTATTTGGGGTGGCCAACAATATCCGTCTGCAGCCTGATATCCTGCCAGCCTGGTTTGCTCCCAGGTCTGACGACCAAGACCGTGAGCAGCAGAATAATAGCGGGGCAGAATTTGCTGGTGCAATGAGGAAGGACGACTTCCCACTGTTCTACTTGTTAGTGGAATATGTCCACCACGGAGGTCGAGCCGGTGATTTCGCTCGGACGGGCTTGCTCTATCTAATTGAGACAGCATCTCGGTCGAAGAATTTAGAAAGATGGTTAATCGAGAGCGACCTTGCTACACTGATGGCAACGGGACTGGGTGCGCTGTATAGTCAGCTCGGAAGGTGACTATCATATATATATAACCCTGTTCCCGTTGGATTGGGCTAACTCTTTCTCAAAGCTTGTCCTTCAACGAGACCTCAGACGACAATATGCCACATATCGTTGCGTTATCAGATCATGCCAAACAAGAGACCGCTCTTCCGCCTTCTCTCGGTGTGACGGTAGACTCCTTCATGTCCTATCTCTTATTCTGGCAGGATACCATTGACCATTGCAAATCGGCGGAGGTAAATGGCACACTACTGGATCATTTTCAAGTCTTGTTTCTGGAGCAACTCCTGTGAGTTGGTCCCAAGCTTATCCCCTTGAGCAGCCACTGAACTAATACTATTGCGTAAACAGATACCCATCACTACTCGAATCGTCTGACGTTGAAGGTGGTTCCACCGCTGCCGTGCTTACCTACTTGTATCGCATTCTTGAATCTATAGACCAGGATGACCTAGTCCATCGCATCCTCCATTTTCTGCTGGCATCGCCTTCCGATATGGAGACATCACCAACATTAAAAGTGAGCATGTCGGTAAGCCGGCGAAAGTCCCTGGACGTTTTGGCTGCGTTTGCAGAGGAAGCGGCAAAACCGTCGCCTTCACTATTCAACCTCAGGGATCTTGCCCTTTTGGGGCTTCAATCCACCAACCGCCAGACCGTTCTGGCAACGCTACGCCTGATGGCTGTAATTCTCCAGCGGCATCATACCTTTGCCCGCTCGTTGATCCGGACTGTTCCTGGGCAACGTACCAAACAACGTACCGTGGGGGCAATGAATGCAGAGCTGGGTCAGCTCATGCGTATGGCCACGTCGATTGTTGACGATCCCACATTGGATGAGTCTTTTGAAAATTACCTGAAGGATGCTTCTTGGATATTGGAATCCCACCTATACACACCACCAGTTGAAAATAACCTGGAGGATGACCGTCCGCTAGAGATTCGGCAGGAAGACCCAATTGTCCAGGAGCTGTTGAGCTGCCTGGAGACCTTTTTTACGAACAGCGTCATTGTGAACCTTGCTCTAACCGAGGTCCTTATGAGCATCGCTTCTTCACATCTTATATCGCTGGACGGTTGGCTCCTTGTGGACCCATCTAAGTACATTTACAGCGACCAGAGTGAAAGCCGGGATAAATCGATTGATGCCTTGGAACGGATTTATCTGGCCTATGAAGAGCCTTCATGGTCTAGCGCTGACACGCCAACGCTCACATCTACACTACAAAAGCTTGTGCAGCGAATCCAACATTGGCGGAAGGACATCCCAGACTTTGACATTCTAGTGGCAGCCCGGCGAGACCTACTTCATCAGGACGATTCTGTCAAAGACGCCAACCGTGAAGCATCAACGCTCTCCCTTCCCGAACGACGACCATTAAAATTGCAGATGGACTCTGACTTTGAATCACCACGAGGCAGGTCTTCACTTTTACAGGACCCACCGTCTCCCCGCCAGGCCGCCCTAGGCTCGCCACTTCGTGAACCCTCTATTCAGTCGCCAGATTCTCGGGATTCTTCATCTGCCCGAACAACCGCGGCGGAGGACCTCCGGAAAAGACTGGCGAAGCCATTCCAAGTGGACCATCCACACAAGTCGACAGTAACCGACGAAGAGCCTGAGCCGCCGGCGGCTGGAACAGTAGAAGATGAGGCAGAGAGTGCTGTTGTGGACGAAGAACCACGGTCAGCCACTCTTGGCCATGTCCTAACCAACGTGGTCATCCTGTATGAATTCCTCTTGGAGGTTTCTGCGACAGTGCAGGCGCGGAGCACTTTGTTTGGAGAAGCGGGGTATCCAGGAGTAGGCGGGGATGGCCCTCTAGATGAATATTGGGGGTGACAGGCTGAATGTGCTATATTTTCATTACTTCATTACCCGTGGCATAGGCAGGCCCCTACGACTGGATGTATGTAAGATTTTCATTAGGTTGCGGGCGTCCGGTATATTTTAGGTACTCTTTCATGCGATACTATTCTCAACAAGATGGATACCACTTGTCCACTCCGGATGCAATGGTTAATATGCAATCGCCCTGGTCTTGTTGCCTTCGTATAGTTTGAAGGACTTCCATATCAACTTATTCTTCTTGACAATCCCTGTGGGAGTGGGTTGAATATATAGATCGTATATAAATGGATTTACGGTGACCTTGGCATAGGCAGGGCTTGTCATGAGCATTCCTGTTCTGCAGACCATGAATAGTTCTACATAAGTGACTATTGGGAGGTAGTATAACGCTTCACTAAGTTTGTCTTGGAACTTTCGGTCCTGGTGAGACAAAGTCCGTACCAGCGAATATATGTTGATCTTGCTCCAGGAGATTTGGAGACCTTTCAGTGCACTTTTTAAAGAGAGGTCTAATCGCCATATTTCAAGTTCAGTATTTTGTAGACTAAACAAAGGACTATAGCTAGGTATTCACAAGTCATCGTAACTGTTGAACACTGGAGTGCGTGGTCAAACAACGATGCGATTAGAATGCCTGGACTTGACTGAATTGTGTTGACTGTTTAAGCTATCTGGAAAACATGAGGCCTTATATAAAGAAGCTTAAACAAAGCGTCTTTCATATATGAACATGGCCGGAACAGTGGAATAATGAAACAACGAAGCAATGAAAGATAATGAGAATCATCATATGGCTTGACTGCAAACGGCAGGATCCAACGATAATGCTAATCATTAGCGTGCTATATTGCAGAGTACTGCCTACTTCACTCTGCATATAAGATCTCGTCTGGCCCATACAGAGTTCCATCTTCACGCTCTGTAGTACTACTGACTATATCTTACTATCTTCACCCCTCTTTCAAAAGTCACAACCCTATGAATATTCCTATGTCTTTTCTCTCTTGGACTCTTTTAGTTCTCCTCTCCTCTCTATCTCTCTATCTACTTTATTTCTTGATTCCATCTCTGCCTAGCCTACCATCATCAATCTCACAGTCTTCTTCTTCTCTCGCATCGCTAGGACTCTTCCTCGATTACCCAAGTCATGCAAGAAATGTGCAATTATACAGGACACATGGAGAGCAACCTGTCCGGCTTTTCCATGCGACTATACCAAAGTACCAAGAAATATCTATAACTGAAAGCCAACAATGACTATGTGCTAGGCATACGCACAAGGATGGTACCAAAATCAAGCAAACAAATACATATTTACAAAGGCAGCCCAAAGCCACGTCACTTTGAGAAGAGAGCGGTAACCATCAATCCAACACAATGCCACCTGTCTCCATTTAAGCAATTATATATTACCTCCTGAGCACCGACTAAAAGCCTAATTTACTCTACTCGGCAGGACTAATGACGGAATTCGACTACTTTTTTTCCATACGCCTGCGATAGCTCCTGTCTGTGCCTTGCGTGACCCGAAACCTCCAGATCCTTTGGCGATATTAACAACGGACTGCGTCAAAAGATTTTACCTTGGGACTGTTGTTTACTTGGCTACATCTGAACTTTTATAATCTGTGAATTGCTTAGAAGGCGACGGAACGACTCTTCTTTAGCCAAGGCTCAAAGCGACTTGTTTCGACGTTCACAGTGACTGTGGTTTTCTCGGCTCGCCTTGAATCCCTTCTGAGAGGATCATCAAAGAGGATATAACTTGGTGTGGTTCACTTCATATATAGCATCACGGATAGGCACGAGAAATCGCCACTCATAGCATGAGACCATATTGTTGTGATCGCAACAACCAAGGTTCATTTACAATATCTCAATACACTGAGACGTTATCCTCCGGCTTAACTCGGCTCAAACCTCGAATACCAACACTTTTTGCTTCTCCACTGCTGTTCACACTATGTTGAATTTGAAGAACTGGGAGCTGAAGTCATGTACTGAGAGCGTGGCTACATGTGAGGGTGCACCCTGATGCACAAGGTCTCTATCATGCGCCGCAAATGAAGGAAGCAAAAGCAGTACATAAGAGTATAAAACACTCACCGATATCTGGAGCCTGGTTGACAGCAATATCACGGACCGCACGACGCGTCACACCTGACAAACACCAGTCCTCAAGGATTCCATGGAGCGACGACGGGGCTAGTATACTATCTTGCGGGTTGCAATATAGAAACCCCCAACGACCAATGATTGAAAAGTTTGAATGCAACAGCTATGGACGGCGACATAACGCTAAGCAGGGCCATAAACTGTAGGGGCTGAGTGAATATGGTTAAACCATTGTTTCCAAGCGTACCCACATTCTTCATTGCTCATGACAGCAATGATGTACAACAAACGAACAGTGGGTAGCTGAACCTCTTTAACCCCTCCACACTGCGTCGAACAATCAATATAACCTAGAGGGGTGTGACCGCATGCTTCCCATATGAAGATCGTCGCAGACGTTTGCAAGATTCAGCCAGTCTCCTCTCCCACAGGACCATTCGGGAATTTTGACGATTTTCAGCGCCGGGTCCCATTCACCCCGAGTTTTTGGAATTTCTTTGAAAAGTAGGGCATCGACGGGCCTCGCATCGGTGGGCTTGGCTGCAGATTTCATGACGGTATTATCATAAATCCTAAACTTTTTTAATGTAGCATATCGAGGTAATAATACATTGATTTTAAATAGAATATATTCAGACACTTTCTATAGATATCAGGCTCCCCTTTTTTCACTGGATTCTTTCCCTTCATGCGATGAATTGCATGGGGCATTACTGCTGGTGATATTGAAGGCATTGCAAAGCCACCAGTTAGACCCATTGGCTTCACATCAACGCAGATTGTAATTTAGAACGATGATGAGTAGCTAGGTAACAGATCGATATTGCACAATAACTCGTTTTAGATCTCCCACCCCCGCTCGTGGTGAATGTCACAGTAGATGCAAACATACTCGAACCGACTAAACACAGCCATCACTGTACCAAGACCCTTATACCCTTACTGGTGATCTTCGGCACCGGAATCAAGAAATCATGTGCCTGGATCACGTCTGTTTCGTCCGTCTCATAGAGCTCTAGTTTCGGCCCATTGGGCCGGTGGAGGACAGCCAAACTGAGGGATAACTCGGCCATGGCTAGACTGTGTTTCTGTGTTAGTAATTCGCCCACACACGGCATACGTAAAGTAAGATAAGGTAGTGTAAAGACATACTTCATACCAAGGCAGTTTCTCGATCCGCGACAAAAGGGGACGTAGTTCCGATGCATGGCCGGGTCGATGGCGCCGATCCAGCGCTCCGGGCGAAACTTCCTCGGCTCGGGGTAGACGGTCGGATCGGAGTGCATCAAGTAAGCGGACATGCCGACGGGGGTCTAGGTAGGAATTATGAATATCAACTTCGCGTATGTGATACATGTGCCCGGTGTTTGTTTGTAGAATAAGGCACGACAAGACAAGGCAAGACAAGGAGGAACTTACTCCAATGGGAATTGTGTACGCTTTGTATTGAATTGGGAAGTCAGGGGAGATCCGAGGAAGGCGGTGCATGACGCCGTAGCTCAACCTGCATCGAAGTGGCGGTTAGATTTGATTTCGTGGATATTGCTGTCTGAGAAAAGAGAGTGATACCGTAAAGATTCCTTGATAATGGCCTGAAGATATGGCAGCCTCTCTAATTCTGCCCATGTGGGAACCCTGTCCGGCCAGCCATCCATCACATCTCTTAATTCCGCCTTTAAGAATGTATCAATCTCCGGGTTGGCGAGAATATAGTACGAGGCAAATCCAATCGCACGCGCAGTGGTGGCTGTACCGGCACCTAGGAGAATCTGCGCTTCTTTGACCAGGCGTTCTGGGGATCGCTCGGACTCGGGCATATCACTCTCGGCGATATGGCGGAAGAGCGCGGTGCCGCTGGCAGTATCATTGGGTTTGGCTGCCTCTTTGTTCTTCATAATACGGACGATCTTCTGGAGCGTTACCTAGATTATTGTACTTTTAAGTTAGTGGGCAATATAGGATGAATGGGGGCGGGGAGAGTGAGAGAAGATACTTCTTTGTTTTTCTTGAGCAATTGGCCTTGCGCAAAGACTTTGAGAAGGATAGATTCGGGGATGCAATTCACGACACTGCTCCTACTCGTCAGTATTGTCTGTGGACCTTCGTACAGGGGGAGAAAAGAGAAGAGAATGATAAGAAACACACTGGACAATCCACGGGAACCCAGTAAATAGAGGAATCGATATCACGATGTTGGAAATCAAATCATACCTAATCTGGCTGTCAACCACATCTTCCCCTGGGTTAAGAAGCACAGAGGGATGCATACCAATCCGGCGCAAAATCAGGGTAGCTCAAGAACAGATCGCCGATGCCGTCCGTACCAAAGCAAATCTGTCCGATGATATGGCCTGAGAAGGCAGCCAAGGCGTGATCTAGTCGAACCACTTTGCCTGTCCCCCCATATTCGCGGAGTCGTGATTCAAGCTCCAGAGTCACGTTGGCCAATATATGCTGCAGTCGAGCAACCCCCATCCGAGAAAAGAAGGGTTCCATGGGCTTTCTTCTCTTGCGGTGGAGGTCGTGGTCGACCGTGAGGACATGAGATCCTGCTCAGGTGTGCTTAGATGCTTGTCTGAACTGGACTTATAGGTGGAACCCAGAGACCGGAAGGAAAGGTTTTCATACCTTCAAGGTCAACTCCCCTGCCGAAGGCATCATAATGGCTAGTCCGACGCTTGTTTTCTGTGACGTAGATTTCATTATAAAAATCCGGGTCGTGGATGGAAAGCTCGTCCGGGTTGACTCGAATGATAGGGCCTTCGCCCATTTCCAGTTGTCATTCATCGATCATTTCTGACAAGGTATGGGACAAGGGTGTTTTGTTTACCGTAAACTTCATGCATGCGCTCAATTTCAAATATGTACTTTCCATTCTTCCAGTAGTCAAAGTAAAACTCATACCATCCAGTCGCGGCGGCGAGTTTGGACCCCGGAAACTTTGCGAGCGGATGGAGATACAAACGGTAGACCACGATCCATACGCTGCATTGGACAGTGAATGCACCTAATAGAGTCAGAAAGATGTGGAAGTCTGAGGCGGTATCCATTGCGACAGTCTATGTTTAGGTGCAGATGGGTTTGAAGACTCTCGGGGGCAATCGGCGGTAGAACAACTATTTGGAGGGGTCACCACAAAACCACCGGTATTTTGTAGTAGATAATCATCCGACTTGAACTTTGGGCGGGGAAGGGCCGGCGTGTGATACCTGGGGGTGGTGTCGGTATTCTCGATACCCCCTCCTCTTAAGTACCTCTGCGTCCGTATGGTCGAATATCTGGCGTGAGTCTGCCAATAGCCTTCATTGCCATACGGGTGGACGTCATACTGTCATGGCTGCAGAAAAGCGATCGACAACCCTTGACGGACCGCTCAACTATTCGGTCGAGGTAGTACGAACTGCAAAAGAAGGCTTGGTGTTTTTTGGTGAGCTGTCTAGCTCTCTTCCACATGCGCTGCACCCTCCTATGAGCGCAGGGCACCAGCTGCACAGTTGGGACATCGTGCTACTGGTGTGATGGAGGGTCATTAGAGGCTAGCTAGGCTGTTGTTCCTTTTAATTTTCTCTCAATTGTAATAGGTTTCCTTTGGGTGAAGTGTGTCGGATCTTAGCTGGAGCATGCCCTAACTTTGTGGTATAATTAGAAACATCGTCACCTTACAAAGAAGGCGAAGGGTATTCATGTCCATCTCAGACAAAATCCCAATTCCACTCACAAAGTCTAACTACCGCCCCCCATCCAGATCATCAATACTCACTAGCTAACGGGTTATTCCTGCGCAGTCAAGCGAACCCGAACCTCGACCGGCCCCTTCTCCTCGATCCCCTCGAAATCGAACGTTAACAGTACCTGGGCCAAGATAAGTCGCATCCCGGCCCATGCAAGATGCTGGCCCAAGCATGAGCGGGGTCCGAGACTGAATGGCTGCACGCACGACGTTCGTCATGGAAAAATGGCGATGTCGGGTCAGTTGAGGCGGCAGGGAGCCATCGCTCCGGAAGAAAGGATGTGGTGGCGTGAAAACATATGGGGTCGCGGTTCAAGCTATAGGTTTGGAGTGAAAAAGAGGTCTGCAGGATATTCGTCAGATTTTGACCGTGGGATTCATTCAGTCTATCCACTTTACTCCTCCAGGAAGCCACGTTCCGCACACCGTCTCACTCCCCTCGGGAACCCGGCGAGGGAGCGTCCATAGCACGGGTGAACACAGTCGGAGGCCCTCGTGGATTACAGTGTTGAGGTAAGCAAGATCTCGGACGGAGACCTTGGTCACCTTCCTGCCACTCGGGAAGGCCTGGCGCAGTTTCTCGGCAAGGATCGCGAGCTTGTCGGGGTGGCCGACGAGATAGTTCAAAATGCCCGAGAGAACGGTCGCCGTGGTCTCGCTACCCACCTCACCGTGGTTAGTATTGCGAAAGGTTGAGTACAATCCGTCTCGGGACAATGCGACCTCGCCATCCGCATCGATCAGATATGACATGATGTCTGGTCGCTGGAGTTCCAACTGAGGCGTTGGTTTACCTTATCCACGATCTGCTGATAACGTTTCATGCCCTGTTCGTTCACGGAAGGGGGAATGCATTTCAACAGCAGGAACTCCACCAGCGGATAATGCCATGCCGCGGCAACGAACGTTGCTACCTTGATGCTGTCGAATAGCAGTTCGATCCATGGATGGTATCACGAATGCTGTAAACAGTCAAATGATTCTCCAAGTCCGAGATCTCCCAAAATATCGAAGATTATATTGTTGAACCATGGAGTCATATCAATATCCGCCTCGTTCGCAGCGCCGCCTTCCATTACCCGGTCTCGCAGTTGTTCAACTAGGAGATCCACATATTTTTATAGCATAGGCTCCTAGGTCCGGAGCGTGCGGGGTATAAAAGCCGGTGACAGGAGTTTACGTATGCGCGCATGCTTGTCGGGGTCGATGGCGCTCAGCCCCGAGTCTGGCTGACCCGGCTGTTTCCTCATTACGGGCTGTTCGCACAACCGGGCCATATTGACGATGGAGCTTCTCGAAA
Source organism: Aspergillus hancockii (assembly GCA_001696595.2). Classification (NCBI taxonomy): domain Eukaryota; kingdom Fungi; phylum Ascomycota; class Eurotiomycetes; order Eurotiales; family Aspergillaceae; genus Aspergillus; species Aspergillus hancockii. Next base: position 4,391 of record MBFL02000406.1, on the reverse strand, counting down.
TCGTGGACAATGCTGCCCCGGAGAAGAGCCCAGATGAAGGGAATGCGCGTGGTGGACCAGGCGCGGGGACCTGGTAGATGAGCTAGAGGGTGGAAGTAGAGGTTATACGCGATCCTTAAGAGGAGACCCCGAAAGGGTTATTGATTTGGATCAATTAGCTTCTCTTGTCTCCTTATATAATATTGTTTAAGAAAAAGTACTCCGCCTACTGCGAGCAACACCGTTAACGCCAAAGTCAGCCGGCTACTTGTAGTCACCATTATGAACAATAATCACTTGGACGTGTTCAAAAAAGAGGGATTACATTTTCAACACAAAATGAATGGGGGAACCAAATGGAAAAGAGGAAAGGAAGATAAAGTTGTTCGACAAAGAAACGAATTCACTGGATTTCTATTGGACCATAGCTGTAAGCTCCAGTCCTCCAAGGACACATCAGCCTCGCACAGTACATGCATACTCTAAGATATAAGATATTATACTATAGATCCGTGGCTTCAGTGCAGAGAGTGTCTATTTTCACATTCTGTGGCCGTATGCTAGCCCTAATTCAGGGCCGATTGAGGCAACAGGACAGAAAAAGCACACGCGAGGAGAAATACCTTCGAGTGTGAGTGCCTTTGTAGAGGCCCATCCATTCGCATACTAGAAAGTCATGTTCTTAGATGCCCAAAATCCATGCGTCTTATCGACACTCTGGCCCTAACATGGAGCTCTTCACATGTACACAACATCTAGAATAAATAATTATGCAAACCTCGCTTATACGCCTTGTTCAGCGAAATACGAATGTTTCGGGCTAAGACGTTGCACCGAGTGGCGTATTCCATAGTTACCTGATATATTGAGTACACAGCACGGTGAGAGGGGCTATCACTAGAACTGGCTATTTGTCCTACGGATACTCCTCCGTTTCTATAGGCCTTACTAAGCCATACCCGGGCCCCGAAGAGCTGCAACCACGTGTATCACCATAAGGCAAACCGCTACTCAATGACATAGATACACGAAATACAAGCTTAGCAAACAGTATGAGGGTCATACCAAGAGGGATCCATTTGTCGTACACCGGGAAGCTGGTCGAATGCTACCGTTCCTGACCCGTAACCTCGGCGGAAATAAGCAAAAAGTATGGCCGGTGTCTCTCGTCCTTCCATTCCGGATGTGCTTCGACATCATCTTTAGAAGGAGACCAATCTTTCAACCCAGTCAAAATGAAACCGTTCTCAAGCAACGCGGTAACATATGTCTCCACAGTCCGATGATACTTCCTGACCCCATCAGTGCCAAGCCAACTCGTCACACGCAAACCCTCATCACCGTAGGAGTTCAACGGCCAAATCTTCGCCCCCGCACCCTGGCCCTCGGCATCAGAAAGAACCTTCCAGGCCGGCCCGGGATTAATCGGTGCCGTGCAGATAGGATGTTCAACGGAGAATATCAGTCTCCCGTTTCTGCCGGTGCCAGATTCCGAACGATCCTTCCTTAGGCAGTTATGAATCTGTCGAAGCAATCTCGGAAAATTCTCGATGTAATGGAAGGTCAGCGAACTGTAAACTAGATCGTACAAGTTTCTCTCATTGTAGTCAAAGTTGATAGTCTCCAGATCGCAAACTTTGTAGGAAATCAAACCCCAGGACGGGGAAATTCGCAAATTCGCCTCAAATTCTTGAGCCTTCTCTATCATCTTTGTGGACACATCCACTGCTTTTGCGTGAGAGGCACCGTTTTCCCGAGCGAAGCGAGTAAACCAGCCATATCCACAGCCGAGATCAAGGATTTTCTTGCCTCTGATAGGTTCATGCCCTGGATTGCTGGTGGCTAGGATCATGCCCTGTAGGACAGGCCATTCGGGGGCAGCGTCGAAACCATGTTGTGATCGGGGGAGTGTGCCGTATGACTGGAAGAAGTGGGGGTCGTCGTAGATGTTTTGGGTTGGTGTTGAGGACATTATGTGGTCTAAGAATCTAATATGCAGTGTATGAATGTGAATAGCTTGTGCAGCTTTCGTTGGGTTGTAGGAGAAGTGTTGCATTTAGTGGAACCGTGATTTCTTAACTATTCCGGATCAGGTTCCCGACGCCCTAGCCGGATTTGATCATTTGACCGTCGTCCAGCGACGTCTATCTATATCAATTTGAAGCAAGGACGGAAACAAGTAAATTTAGGACCATTGTCAACTTCAGAACAAGTGGTAGGCTGCAATGTGCATCTAATGGCTGGGTCTAGCCATTAGATGCACCTGCGGCTGGCCATATTGCCCGAGTTCGATCATTGGATATGTATTAGAGCCATGAACGTACTGTGTCACTGAGCTGCCTCGCTTGAAACAACCTTACAATCGCACACCCATGTTCAGTCTCACGTTCGTAGAAACAAATACAGCGTACACCCCGGGGAATCGAGCGGATTGGGACTTCGACTGAAGAGACAACCCTGCGAAGCAACATCATTCAATAGCGCAGTCCGACATTCCTGCATCTGACCCGATGGATGACACGTCTATGAAAGTTTAAGATGCAGGTGAGTGTAACACCCTGACTTAACACGGTGCTTATGAGATGGGCGGGGCAGCCTAATGCTTCTCTGCTCAAACATCTGGGAGAGGGTACCTTCAGAGCAGAATCTGCAAATGAGTGTATGCATGTACTAACACAGTGCCTAAGATCGATTGCTATCAACCGTCCATTTTGTGCATCCCTTTACTACTACAGTGTTTATGTGAGAGCAGATACAACAGCAGGCTCACTCGAGTCGAAGACTGCAGGTCGTAACGTCATAAATCATGCAGAAAGCGAAGGCCTTCTTGCGAAGTTTGTGCTGCACCAAACCGGACTCAGATGGTGATGACCACGTTGACCATAGGCCGCTGTCTCCCACTGAAACCAGCAGCTAGCTTCCAGCTAGCACTGAGAAAGCTTCGGACGAGCCACAAAAGTTAGAGCCCTAAGTCACCATGGTCAGGGTTCAGTCAAGAACAAGCGACTCAGCGGCCTCATGCCCGACTCCTATTCCAAAACACCCTGTGGTTCAAGGCTTACAACAACCTGAAGGGAATGAGAAAAAGTCCAAATATGTCGTAGAATATGAAGGGGTGCTATCCAGGTTCTTTCCAGAGCCCGCTTCCGAGACATCCATTCGGGAGGGGATAATGTCCCCAAACATCCGCTCTCGAGCGAGGATCGCATGGAAGCCATGGTCAAAAGAGGATCGGAAAAGATCGAAAAGGCTAGGCGCATCCTCTGCAAGTCTGAGGATGCCCTTAGGATTGTCACTTCATTGAAAGAAGTTTTTGGAGACGTTGTAAAGAATGTCCTGTAAACTGCGCTACCCTGGGCGATAGTTGCATCAAGCGTCGATGTAAGTGAGCTGCACTGATGTCTCTCTTACGTTGTGATAATGACTGAAACTTTTTAGGTCATCGTTAGGCCTGCAAATCAAGCGCGGCCCTTTACAGTGGGCTATCTCACGTCGTCTCGAGGATGCAATGGTATTCGAAAATTACAGACGAGCTCTTGAGTGAAGAGGACCTGCGCCACATGACACCAAAGATCAGACAAGGTTTCAGGGAAAGAGAGACTGCCTACAGGCACTACGTTGGATTGATCCACGAACTGAATTCAGAGACATTCTTGCCCGAAAGGAGTCTATCGTTCAAGATTTATATCGATAGGTTCTGGACTCTCCTGAGTACAATAAATTTATTGCGTGGAGGGGATGCAACTGCTCCTAGTTCCGCTCTGGATCACTGGACATTCAGGAACGAGGAAAGCAATACTTTTGCTTGGCATTATACAGGAGCTGACAGCAAATAATCTACCTGACTTGGACATGTCGGATATCGTGTATTTCTTCTGCCAAAGAACGAGCGGCCAGCTGAATAACGGAGTGGCGGTTCTACGAAGCTTGATATGGATGTTGCTTCTACAGCAACCGTATCTCATTTCCTACCTGCGGGAGGAATACTCGCACTCTGGGAAAAGACTGTTTAGCGATGGAATGGTATCTGTTACCTTGTGCGATGCCCTAAGAAGAATGCTGAAGGATAGTAATCTAGGGCGGACTATCCTGATCATTGACGCCATTGACGAATGTGAGAAGACAGCCAGGGAGAGATTGGTCCACTTCATCAATGAAACACCAGAAATAGAAGAAGTATCAAACCTGAAGTAGCTAGTTAGTCGGCCCCTGCGCGAAAAATTGGAAAAGTGTGACAAATTGCAAGCTGTTAACTAATAGTATCATTGAGCTTGATGAGCATAACCTTTCACTGCCTATTAACACTTATATTGACAGAGCGGTTCATCAGCTACGGGAGAAGACTTCTGATACTGTCATTATTATTATTAATCAAGTTTAACGTCCATATAGAGCCGATGGCTATGATAGAC
>MBFL02000405.1:0-30409 GCA_001696595.2 Aspergillus hancockii | reverse complement strand
TAGCCATCGGCTCTATATGGACGTTAAACTTGATTAATAATAATAATAATAATACGCCCACGGCTGTTATACCGCATTTCGTTCCTCCTGCACAGGCTTTCCTTTGCCCTTATATAACTCCAGTAATTGCTACTTTTCAGGAATCTTCCATCTAACACCGAATCGTAAGAATCTACTTCCGATCTGCTATTAACTGCCCGCCAGGTCACTCCGCATCTTGGAACACACCTTGGCATAACCCGCTGACCCCGACCCCTCGGAGAAGGGCAGGCAACTGTCCCCGCTGAAGCCGGCAATCCCAAGCTCTACAGCATGCATCTCGTCATATACGTCAACCTTGCAGTATGCAACACAAATGGCGAGCTCATCTCGCACCGGCAGCACACCAACGAGTTCATCTACTGCCGGCAGTACGTAGACGGTTAGTGTGACCCCAGGCGACGTTACTGAATTCCATCCCCTGTCGATGAACGCTTCCGTCGATAATACTATATTGTTCTCCTCCACTAATGGCTCTTTCGTTTTATACAACACCACTCTCGATGCAATCCGTAGAACTGTTACGAGGTTCGGTAATGGAGCAATGCTAGTATCTTATCATCAGTCAACTCTACCGAGCGAGTGTGGTTTTTTGGCTATCAACATGAAAGTTGGTATAACGAGTTCTCTCGAGGCCTCTTTGCCCTGAACCTGGGAAGCCACCAGGCGGAATAGTCTCGATCAGTGAGGCTCTTTTCTACCTTTTTTTTGATTCACCCAGTCCTGAAAAAGTAGTTCTGCCGAAGTAAAGTCTTACCATGGTCGAGGATCGCTATTTCCCTCAATCATAGTTGACCTTAAATGAATCAGTTGATCTTGAATGAATCAGTTGATCTTGAATGAATCAGTTGATCAAGGGATGTGAAATGGTGTACAACAACGGGGCTCCTTTAGCTCAAGAAAACCAACATTTACGGGCTACAATCGAGGAACTACAGCAGAGAAAAAAGAGATCTGATCATCAAATCACGTATGTACGCGGAGGTTTTTCTCGGTTCAGAAAACTCGGGAGTATATACAGCATGAAAATGACGTTTGTAAGGCTCAAAATACTATATTTATAGATTCAGAGTTATCAACATTTAGGCCGCGTGTAAGAGCACCCCCGCGCTGCAGTGACTGTCATATTTTAAGGCATACTCGTAGGCAATGTTCTAATCAATGCCCTAATTGCTTTTTATATAGAAATGTGATTGGTTTGTTGATAAAGGCCCTAATATTTCGGACAGCGGCAGAATTTTATACAAGGTGCGGCGCTCTGTATATGATAGATACTCCTCGTTCAGCCAACCACTAAATGGTCACCCCGTATCAGTCAATAGTCCATCGATCATACCCCTAGGATTATCTACTTCCAACGGCCCATCTTTCAGGTCACCTTTGGGTCAGCCCTCATTCATTGGGAAATCTTCACCACCGGGGATTGATAAACCAGCATTTGGTGAGCCATCATCATCATGGCTCTGGAAGCCGATGTTTAATAGAGCCTCATTTTCTTCCCGGGCCGCTGCTCGTCAAGTCGATACACTATCGGAACCACGACAGTCCAGACTCTAAACAGCAGAATGATATCTTTCACCGGCTCCTATTATAGATACCAAGCAAATTCAGAACCGGATACATCAAGCAGATCCAAGCACCAGTTCCATATGATATGAAGCCGGTTAAGTTCTCAGATCGAAGTTATGGTTTTGTCGTTATTTCATTTTTGCTCAACTTGGCGGCATGTTTTGGATAGTTGTCTAGTTATTTTTACCTAGTCAGAGACATAGACAGACAAGTGAGGTACACAATCAGCTGGCTACTTTACCAGGCCCTTTCCATCATAGCCTAAAGCTATGCCATTGTACTGGTATATAGTTAAGAAAGAATGCATATGAATATATTCAGTGTATTAGCAATGTTCTTCCGATATTGCTTCTCCGCTATCTGCAAAAACCACCCAAATCTGCAGTACCAGCTAGAACAAGCTTTACCATACAACAGCATAGCCTTGTTGTAGACTTTGTTCTAAATAGATATTGAATAGCTAATTACCGCTAATAAAGGTAGACGGTTTGCGATACAGCGATACGTTAATTGCGCACAGTCAAGAACAATGCGAACTCTGCCTAGGACGTGTAAGGAACATGCTCTAGAATAGTTCAGAACTCAATGCGTCTCACCAGACGCCCCCTCTTTTAAATCAAAAAGTCTCTCCAATATCTTCTGCATTTCATCTGGCAATTCAGAGCAAAGGACGAATGATAGAATTCGAGCAAAGTTTCCACCACGAGGGTCGGAGGATTGGGAAGCGGAGATGGTGTCTCAGAATCTCTTGGCTGAATGTATTTGCAGAGACTCAGTAATACTCTACCGAAAAGTGATGGATACGAGCATGAGTAAAAAGTATGACTTTATCAATACTGCAAAGGATTTCTTCCTGATATGGGGCAATCACTACTGCAAGTGGGCCTTTGAATCCAAGCTTTTCGTCATCTGTTTTCTGTTTGTGTGTCAAATCTCGGCTTGAAGGTAGAGACCCGAGTGCTAGCCAGTGTAAGCATACGAACAGCACCAAGCGATGATATCCAGATCAACACCATCCAGGAGAATAGGATCTCTCGTGAGCTCGTTTGGTGAGAAGGGGATACATAGTTTCAATCTTAGTCAAGCCGGAAAGCGATTCAAAATCGAAGAATATATTCACAACCGTGTGTGATCTGGTCCCACTCGGAGGGGCAAAGGAGCCGACTTGAGTAAACTAAGATCAAAAAATTGAGTTGTTGTCTATATACGTTTTATTAGAGTGACTCACAAGCTGTACGAGGCCTCCATTATACTGGCACTTGACTTGGTGTGAGAGAAGTTATCTGGAATTATCCTCGACGGTCACAGATCATGACGCCTCATGATGACTCATCAGAAGTCAATTTTGTCTCATGTTAGACAAAGAGTTTTACACCATACAGTCGCTCTGGACGGCGAGCTCACATTATACCCTCACATTTACTTGCTTGGACATTTAGACGTCGTACTATTTTGCTTCCTATTTGTGATTCCGTAAAGTAAGCATGAAAAAATTAAATATAGTCTGACGGCATCGTCCTGTTCTGGACATGCTAGTAAATTGTTTTGCGTGTTGCATTTCCTACGATACTGCCTTATATGATTGGGTATCTCGTCGTCAATGCTATACAGCTGCTTTCTACCAAGGTGGGGTAATTCAAGCCAGGTAGACAATACGATGAGTATCATTTGATTATTCTACAATAATGAGGTGATGGTAATGAAGGGGGCGTCGGCTCCTCTACCAACCATAGACCCTGTCCAGCAGTGCCTTAGCTATGGAATGGGCAATGTAGGTAGCAAAGAATGGGCGGCTTAGTCGCAGAACAAATAGCATGAGGCGACAAAAGTACCACGCGCGGCCGGTTCGTCGGATCTTTCCGCTAGTAGTTCAAACATGGGGATTGCCTAGGATTTACGGAAGCGCTCGGTTCGCTCGGGAATGACAGTAACAAAAAGTTGGTTACTTCGAAGCAGCCTGGTTGGTCTTTTACAGCTCTGTGGCAATTGTGGCTCCATAAGCAGTCCCGCAAACGAGTCTGAAGCAAAGGGCTTGGCATGCCCTGCATGTCTCAGAACAAAGGAGCAGTAATCATGTTGCCAAGTGGATTATCTTGAGACACGATAGAGAGCTCATTTCTCTCACTTTGTATTGCCTGCCTTTACTATCTACGGGATAGAACACTAAAAATCATTGTGGAGTATTAAGCAGGCCTATTGGTCAGATAATCCAGTCGGCCGATTTAATCAGAATCAGTCTCTAGGAATCTCTAGCTAACATATGAGATAGTACAGTAAGACCTGCATCTAGACTATACCAAAATTAACACTGGAGCGCTTACATTCAGTTTTCTTAACCTAGGAAATGATCTGATCCATACCTTCCGGTGAGTGAACAGCATCCCTATTGATATACCAGTGTTGGCAATGAATTGATTTGTGCTCTGTTGCTATTAGGTCGGATCACGGAAGTCGATAGAAGAACAATTGATTGGGCCTTGAAGTTGTGGGGTTGCATGATTAAGATAATCATGAGGTTGGGCTTCGGCTAAACGGAGATCGAGAGTGCAAGGAGTGGTGCCAGTAGTAATTCGGGCTATCGAACAATGATGATCATGTGGGATTTGAATTGTTGTTCTTCTTGGACCCACCAGCCAAGGGTAGTTCCCGAAGGGTACGACTATAAGAAGGTTAAGTAAGGTGGTCCCTAATGTCATTTACAATGCCTATCACAGTGATAAGTCGGACATCGAGTTGTTATTTTTATTCACTACTATCGTGCGACCTCATACGCAGCCACCTACCATTATAAGGTGTTCACCCTTCCTAATTATCGACTAACCGGGGAAAGTCCCAATGAGATTCCTAGGAAATTTGACTGCGCCGCCGTGCAGCGTAACAGGTTTAGTTCCGCTTCCCCTCCATCAAGGTTATATCTCAAATAACACTGGCAATTTCTTTTTTCTTTTTTCTTTTTTGCTTCCAAGATCGGGGACTTTACTACAATTGGCTATTGTCTTTGATTGTCTTTTCCTCTTAAAGTCTCAAGCAGGCGCAAATAATTGTAGGGAAAAACTAAACGAGCCTCATCTTTAGAAGGTGAGCCTTCAAGATACTGAAATAACAAGAACTTATACAGCATATTGAATCCCTATACAAGGAAGACTCGGTGGTAATTTATATTAGGATATGCCACCATCCCTTCTTTTAACCCAGTACTTTTGTCAGATTATGAAGCCGTTCCATATAATACCATTGCTTTACTCTAAAGTCATTCAAACCCAATCCATATAGTATAATCAAGAGATATGCACGAGTAGCTCACTTCTGTAAGGTATATTCCATTCCTCAGCAATAGGATGTAACCTTCGTCCATGGTACATCGCTTATATTAGCGAAGGCTGGCGGACTAGACCCTCGCGGTGGGTTTAGGCGTTACGGTGCTGGATGGGGCTTCTGAGTATGAAAATAGCATATTTAGCCCCACAGTCTGGCTTAGCGAACATTATAACTTGAGTTGTGTATAATCAAATAGCGGAATTTTCCGGTTGGTTACATCAACTGACACATGTTGTTAACCCGGATGGTAGAGGCAGTAAATCTAACTAATGAGTGGAGTGGTCACCATTTTATAGAAAAAAAAATTCGAGGTATGGATACCGCCATAAATAAATTCTACAGTAACAGATCCTTTCTAAGAAAGCTAGACCTTGGTATTTACTTATTTTATAGTTGATAAACTTTTGATAATAGTCTAAATCAAGCCTAACAATAGATAGATAGATGGCAAACGGGGTTGGGCTGGGACACGACAGGTAATAGATATGGTTCTATAGAGAGGTCTTGAAACAACTATTTAGATGACTCCTTAATCAACTTGATCTAATTGCGCATTCGATAGTATGTGTTGAGTCGCTTGGAAACCGGAGGTGTTGTTTTACCCTTCTACTTATATTACATGGTTTTGACCCACCTGCAGCCATTCATTCTATTTGACAAATTAGCCCAGTACATCTCGGATACCGCCTCTGTTTTTAGGTGTAACAGATAATGTAATGACAACACTGTGAACTCGCAACCAGAAGGGGGTCTAAAACAAGATGTTGAAGATCGAGTATATGTAGGAAGAAAATTTCACGCCAGTGAGACCAGTTCTCTTGGTAGATATAGGTTTGGTGTTTTCAAAGCCTATGCACACTGATTGTTCTCGTCTAAACCTTATCTTCCATTAGGTATTGTCGTTTTGTGGAGTACTAAAGAACATGAACTTAAAATATAGTCATGTGGCTTATTGCGTTTTTATATAAAGAGTAAACCCCTATCTTATGATTAATTACAACCATCTCCAGAAATATTTCCGGACAATATCCTTACCTATTCGTCCAAATAAAAACGAAAGAATGACTGCCACCGGTCACTACGGTCCCGACCCCAACAATCACCCTGACCAGAAAGAATTGTCCAATATCATGCGCAACCTAAAATCCAACGCTGACGGCACCACCGCCTTTGTCATAGGCACCGATGGCGTCCTCCGAAATCTGACATCTGACTACGACGTGATAGACGCCATCGGTCTTCCACCCCGACTGATCAAAGCTTTTCTCGATCGGCACGTATTCGACCCGGAAATAGAAGACATGTTTCGCGGAGCGGATGGAACGAAAGTGCCCCAGGAGCAGTGGTGGAAGCCAGATCCATCGTTATTGCCACCACCGTTGACGGCGGAGCAGAAAGCGTTGGTCAAGAAGAACAATGAGGAGAACAAGGAAATCATTCAGGAGAATATTAGGAAAATGGAAAGCGGTGAGCTGAAGCCGTGTGGAGTTGTTGTTCGATCGGATCATGATATTAGTCCTAGATAGAGGTTTAATAATGTCACAATGATATTGCACAATTTGCATGCCAGTTTCATGCTTTGTGGGTTAATATATTTTGAAACAGTTCCTCCCCTTGTAGAGTCGCTTTTGATATCCTCTGGGTTGACCCTCGTAGAGTTCCTCGAATTCCTGACAAAGAAGTAGGAAACATGACTTTCCAGCAGAAGCAGCAGGTCACGATGCAACGCTGCAAATGCTGTTGGTACCCAAGTCATTCCTTCTCTATTAGCAGGCTAATCAGCAAAATTATTTCCTGCTAAATACATCATCAGAATGTAAAAGATGCCGCTAGGCTGTGCAATTTGTAAGATACAAAATTAACCCAGATGCACCTGCTTCAACTGCATGTTGATGACAGCGTTCAGCAGTGTCCTTTACATGAAAAGTTTTCGACTTTGAATATCATTGTCCACGGCAAAGTCTTTAGTAGAACAATATATTTATACACCGCTTTTAGTTCTGTCCTAATGCGGATACTGACACTGCACTTAACAGGTGAGGCATTTTCTTTCTTATTTTGACGCGCATCGCAGGCTTAATTTAGTAGTGTCATTTAAGATTTGGTCGAGCTTCTATTCCCCCTGGAAATCACACCCGAAGAAGAATTTGGATGAGAATACATCTAATAGCAGTAGGTAGACGCAAGAGGGTGCTTTAAACGTCTTTGTTGCTAATGCTTGCTTTTTCTTTTAATACTCTTTATTTTTTTCTTTTTTCTTTATTGTTTTTCAGCTTTATTTCTATTTTTATTTTCATATCTATTGAATCAACTGCCCCACCCCCCAATCCACATCATCTCACTTATGTCGGAAGTAGAAAGATCACGACTACGCCAGGGAATAAAGAGAAAAAGAATACGAAACGATTTTTAGACTACGACGAAGACTCGTAAATAATAAAAAAAAAACAACATTGTTCGCTCTATCTATTTAGACTACTATTCACATCAAAAAAACACTATGGTTGGCTTGTGGGAGTCAGAATCTTCTGACAGAACCACGGCGCAAACCGGCTTCGTCGGCGAATTTGGCCATAGCCTCCGCGAGCCAAAGCGTCACCCGCAGCAAAAGGATATGGGATACAAAGAGGTTCAATTCAAGTCCAAGTGGGCCGACCTTAGGCAGAGCAAAGCGATTAATCCACCCAGACAAGTCGTCGTATGCAAGTCCTGAATCCAATCTACGACGGCGTAAAGACTATCCCCCAATATCCAGAGAACAGAACTGTAGACTCAACAGAATGCGAACGAGATACAGCCAAGATATTGATTAAAGGGGATTTTATAAAAGCTTGTCAGCCAGTAGATCTGCAAAATTAATGCTACTAGAAAGATCACCACCTAGAACAGATAAAACTATTTAAAATTAAAAACTGCATGGCGATTCGCTGGCCCGGGGCGCTGGCCCAGTGCAACCGTCCTCCCGCAAGAATAACGAAATAGTGGTATTTGAGAGCGGAAATGATCATAGTCCGTGTGAGTTCAGGAACCCAGCTCATGCGGAGACTGGTGGAATAGAGAATTAAAGTAGAAATCAATGACCGATTTACATCCAGACAAGAGATGTAATTCTTGTGAGGACCTACTCCGACTGAGCACTACCACTACACCACAGCTAAAAAGGCGCAAATCGATGACCGAACGGTCATTGAGCTCAACACACTATATAACAAGGTCAGATCCATAACAATTTACGAGTAGGGTGTTACAGACCCTTGTCTAGTGCATTTTTCAGAAGGGCGGAAATACGAGGCAGAATTGACAGGGCAATAATCAACGATAAAAGATACCCCGCCTCAGGAAAGGAAAGGCTGAGCTAAACACCGAGCGCTCAGTCCGCCCCACTGAGCACCAACGCCAAGACAGTATGCGCAACAACAAATCAAGTACATATGTGCCTCTACAGATCAACAATACTTGATCAAGGGGATTGCCATATCAGGCTGGGATATCACGTGATCGCCCAAGATAGCTAACTGGCCGCAGAACCCTTGAAAGAAGCCTCAGGCGTAACAATAGCTTTCTGTCTACTTTCATCTATGACTATATTACCTTAATGTTATATGTAGCTTGGATATTTTTCTCTATCTTCCTGTACCATTTCAAAGGAATTTTGGTGAGCTTTTATAGATTAATGTTGTATATACTGAAGCACTTTGCAAGAAAATGTACTTAGTTTATTCTATGTTAAATATATATTTCCGCCCTGATTACATGAATCAACTAACAATCATAAAATTACTCGCGACCACGCCTGATATACTCTACAATTCATGCTAGATCTATTATTTTAATAATATTTTAATTATAAATACAAGATCATTTCTCATTATTTTATCCAGTAAGTTGGGGAAAGTGCAGAATAGTATTGTCATAACCAAACATAAAATAATTCGGTTTTACAACTGGGGTTTGTCAGCTGCATAACTATAACTAGTTAACACAACGTATTTCCCGGTCGAGTGGGCCACACGGTCGAGCGGGCCACCTCCGCTCCGATCCCACCTCTAGGTGAGATTCTAGGGTCTATATCAACAAAACGATTGCATATCTATATAAAAACTAATTACTAAGTGGATTAGGACATCTAACCCTAGTATGTCCCCGAATATGGCAATTAGAACACTGTGGTGGGGCTCGTATGCGCGGCCCAACTGCAGAAAGTGCAGGATCTATAGGAAGTGCATCTTGAGATTCATCGACCTTATTCTCACGCTGAAATTGCTCCAAGCCTTCCTGAATAGCTGAGCCCTCTACAATAGCTAGCTGTCTAGTAGAGTACTTTTGCTTTTGATTTTTTTAATCATTTTCGGCGCGATATTTGCGTTTTTCGTCCCGCGCAAGAACAAGCTTATTAAGTGTCAATTCATGACCTTTAATAATCTTGTCTAATCGCGTTTCTAGCAAAGATAAAGAACTGTAGACATGTTCTCTAAGCAGTTTTCTTGCTGTAGATACTTGCTTCTCTAGCTGTCTAGTAGTATAGAGTGTTTTAGGCACTGAATTAGTTAACCGACTGCCTGGTGGTGTAGGGGTCTTTAGTCAGATATTCAACTTGCTAAATATTCTATCCAGATTAAATAGAACTAGACCAGTGCCTGTAAAGCTATTCTGAATATTTTCTACTGTAAAAGTACTTTTGCAAGCTTCTGACAAGATCTTTAGAAAATTAATTTTATTAATATAATTAATTTTTAAGTGTGTTTTCTGTTCCACTGAGCTCCCGTACGCGTCTTTTAGAGACTGAAAACAGCCTACATCTAAAGACTGGAGCTTGTTGGAAGAGTGTGCAGGCATGTAGATAGAAATAATATTATTTTCACTGTAGATTTGATTAAATTAAGATGTAAGATGACTGCCATAGCTGTCAAGAACTAGAAGGCGGTATTTCCCAGTTGTACAATCAGTAGTTACAGGAATAAAAAGATTTTTAAACCAGCGAAGACCTATCTCATCAGAAGTCCATCTATTAGGACTAACTTCGATCCTGCTATCAGATGGGAGCTTGTTATTTTGATACCAGCCCTCTATATAGACCTTCCCTTTAAAGATAATGTATGGAGGAAGCACCCATCCAGTTGAATTAATATATTTAATTAAAATAATCTATTCCCGATTACCTGGCTGTACAAGAAGCGGTTTTCTATAGTAATCAGCTCTAGTAACTACTTAAGTAGTAGCTACTAGACCTATAGTAAAGCCAGTTTCATTGAAATTGTAGATATCTTCCTGTGCGATTTCATGTTGTATTATAGCGGTATACGGCCATATATAGGAGATTGCGGTGGGTTGTCTTATATAAATGTACTTGTAATGTCAAGGTTCTTGCCCAATCAGTTGAAGAGAGCCTCTCCCAATTCCTATAAATTGAAACGGTTATCCACATAACACTGAGAGCGCGACCATGAGCTTCTGAGGTGGAGTCACGTGATACCCAACATCGGTCTTTCCCTGTTTTTAGCCTTACTATTGAATCATGAGGTTTAGCAGCATGCTCGTTACCATCACCCTTAACTTTTTATCAACTCTCTGCCAACAAACCATAGGCTGCTTACTTCCCATCAACGTGGACCGTTTCCCTATTTTTTTTATCAATAAACAGTAATGGACGGCCCACAGGCCCAGGGCTCCTTATACCTTACAGACCCTTCTCAATCAGCAACGGACTGAACTGTCTTCAGCACCCTGGGATGCACAGTTTATGGCTACCCCTCTACAGGCGGGGTTCTCATCAAAGAGGCCGACCTTCTCGATATGCTTTTTCTGTCGCTTCCACGCTCTTATATATCACAGCGCTCACCTAATACCGACGAAGAAGACAGATTCTGTAATCTTATGCGACGGACTGGTGCAACGTTGTGGCCAAGTAAACAGGATTTACTTGAAGTGCTGTTGAACGTTAGAGAGAGAACGGAGAAAGAAGGTAAGGTGATGGTGTACGGTTGGCCGATGGATGGAGTGGGTGTATGGATATTAAGATTTAAAAGTACTGAGCAACTGCCAGATGATTTTGGGAGAATAAGTTTCGCGATAAATATGGAGGAGAAGATACAGATCATGAGAGAGTATGGCGCTACATTTGTTGAAGATGTCACACAGGTGGAGGAATTAAACATGATTTGAGGTCTACTAGTCTTGGGATAGGTGCTTGTGGAGAGGAATTTCATTATGCTACTATATACAGTGCCGTGGGAGGCTCGGGCGACCTGGAGACGGAGTCGCCGCAGCTCATAGCATCATAAGAGCCGTAGCCGTTTTGGCCCTTCAGAAACTAAGATAAGCTCTTGTCAAGCAAAATATAACTGATATGAATCTATACAAGACCACGTGATCCTAGTGGCTTGGCCGGATCACCGACTCTAACCCCTGAAGTCTTCTTTGCCCTGGCGAGCACGCTGGGTAACTGCTACCGTCAAGCAGTTAGGACGATGGATTTCTACCTTCTCGTGGTGTCCAGTGTCAGTACCCTCTCGTTTCGTGGAGGGGAAGCCAAACGAATCCAGGTGGTGCGGGTAGGGCCGAGCCGCAGAGTTTTCCGTGGTTGCCGAGCCCGCCCAACCCGCACAAAATCAGAGGAAAACGGGTTATGAAAACCATCCCACGATTGTCTACTCGACTTGTACTCGAGACCGAAGCTGGATTTATATTTCCAGTGAATGTGGTATCGTCTAGGCAGGAGACAGGACACCTTTGAGCTTAAACACTCTCATGGATTGCGGGTCGCCCAACAGCTTGAAAACATAATTGGACTTGCCGTCCGGCGGCGAGAGAGGATACAATCGGTTGAGCAGTGGATAGTGCGAGCCTGCGGGAGAGATGTCAGATGCTCGGTTACAAGTCCCCCGTTAAGGCTCGGCCACGGGCAGCCTTGATCGAACATGCCGACTGTCTGTTCTGCCAGGGGCGTGCGATCTGTCTTGGAACTTTGTTGAGCAGGCAGGACTCGCAGTATCCACATTCTCGGCATCTCGGACATGAGTGTCTTGAGCATTCCAGTCATTCAGAGCGACAGGATGGATGACATGCTTGACCATGTAGAGAAGACCATCTTCCTCGATGTAAGGGAGTATTGCCGGGTTGTTGGAGACCTCATTTGAATGCAAGACAGCGAGGATCTCGGACGCACGGGCATCAGACGCATAGGCTTGTCTAACACGGTCTTTGAATTCGTCGGACAGATGCAAGAGACGGCGACGTCCTCTTGTTCTCCTTCAGCAGGAAACGCAGTCAGGATGACGGCAAATGCGTTGTCCGTGTCAAGGCCGGCGTTATAGGTCTTCGGTGTACCACCGTCTCGTGCTAGACGAGAAAGGGCATCGGCAACGACGTTGGTCGTACCGGGACGGTGGCATACGTGTAGCCGGAATTGTTGAATATATTGACTTGCTCGGACAAGCCGGAGATTCAGCTTTTCGACCGCTACAGTGTTCAGGGAGTCTTGGGTAGACAGAACAACGGTAAACGCATGGTCGGTGAAGATGATTACTGGTTTGGCAGCAGATCCACCATGTGTCGTAATTTGTCGAGGGACCAGACAAGACATGACACGTCCAATTCTGTAGGCTAGTATCGTGTTTCAGCAGGATAAAGAAGACGACGGAGAAAGAGAACAGGGAAGGGAAACCACTGCAAAAGGGGGAACAAGGAATTCTTTGTTTCTTAGCAATAAAAGCAATGCGAATGACTGAAGCTCCTTATTGATATTAATCAATCCCCGAGATAAATTCCCTCGACGATGAGTTCCAGGGATTCAGTGTGCAGCTAGATAATCTCCTTCATCGCCGTCGCCGTAGACAGTGTCTTTCGTAGTTTTTTTTTTTTTTTTTCCCTCTGATGTGATGGAAGACATTCGGGCCATTAAATACCTCTCTAACTGTAATTACTCCCTGACCCTGGAGAGCTCGTAGCTGTGTGTAGCATTGGTGCTGAGACAGCCAAGTATCTGCCCCCTCGTTGTGTATATATTGTTCATATTCACGTAGACACTTGCAAAGTTTTCACTAGTTTAGCGTAGTCGTTGTTGAAAGCCCTTTACTGTATGCAAGCCCTTTATCTGCTATATTTAGCGATTTCTTTATAGGCCATTTGCATGAGGACATGATCATGAGACTAGATTCAAAGAGGCCGTATTCTGTTTGTATAGCAGTCTATATAGTAGAGCGATTTTCCAGTTTTCTAGATAATCCTTTAAGGTAGATAAGTCAATTGAATCAAAACGCCGATTCCTCTATCAAGAATTCCTTTTCATATCCTAGAGTCGTCAGGTAGCTCGTCCCATTTCAGCTAGAACTTGAATGGTGTCTTGATGTAGATAAGCTGCTTGAGATAGTTGCACGGAAGACTTGTCGCACGAAATATACCTGGGCCCAGCGCCGCACAAACTATGCTCGTTTGTCAGTGATCTTCTGCTTCTCTTCTCCTCTTTCATTACGCCATTCCGTCAAGTGTCTGTCTGCAATTCTTATTGAAATTCCAAGCACACAGTAGTTGCGGAACTAACGAAGGTAGGGTATGGGCGGCGAGCTTCATCGTATCCTCCTGATCGTCGATGAGTATGCGAGGCCTGCGGTTTTCTATCTTAAAAAGAAAGTATAAAATAGCCTCAATAGTAAGTAAACTTTTCATATCTCGTTGCGAAGGACGCAAAAACTATAGAGAATAACGTCTGTAAATTATAGCAACAATGATACATAAAATCAGCATTTTTGAAGCCCCCACCGTGCTCCAACGAGCACCTGGTATCATAAATGCGACCCCTGAGCTGTGTTGCATTAGTATGGGCACATCAATCGCACGTCAGTCCCCAGCTACGGTACAATCTGTCTTTTTGACCACAACCACCCCGATAGAACTGATCCGATAGACCCGAAGCAATACAGCCCTCCTGAAATAACCCGAAAATATCTGTAACGGCCGTCAGAGGAGTAGGTACCTGTTGGTGTTTGGCGCGTGACCCAGAAAAGTAAATATTGTGACTCTGTTCTGGCGACGCCTGGCCCAACCAAATATAACATATTTTTTATCGTGGTCCAGAGCAGAAGCATCAACCTCGGGCTCCCTTGCTAGTCCTGTAGTAGTCTGATAACGCGTGAATCCAGCATTAACAACTGCAAACAAGTCTTCTCAACAGACAACAACGACACCGCCCCCCCTCCCAACCCACTCCGTGTCGCATCCAGTGGTTCTGATATTCATGAAGATCGGACCCGTTTCTGGTTGTTGAAGAAGGACATGACAGCCGGGGTTGCGGTAACCATAAACAGCAGCCATTCGAACGCACCAAAGGCCGTCGCCGCCTTGAGCGTCGCACACGAATTTTGTCCCGACAAGCAGGCATCGGTCGTCGAAACGTTGACAGCCACGGCGATGAAGCCGGCGAGCCACGAGAGGACAGCCACGGCCTCGGCGACGATACCAACGTAGCCAATCATCGGGCGGCTTGCGAAGCCGGGCTCGACGAAGTGGAAGACGACGACCAGGACCGTCCAGACGGCACAGAACATCAGGAAGCCCCACGCAGCAGGGACGCCGACGTGAAGGGTGGCATCGCCGCCAAAGACGGGTGCGTCGACGTGGTCATCGTGGCCACGAAACACGTGAACAGCTAGGCGACGGGGTTAGTACTCTGAGGCGGACCGATGGGAGAGGGTGGGTTAGCGGTGCGTACCGTAGCCGTCTGTTCCCATGACGATGGTGGCGAAGAGCAGCTGGAGCCCTCGCACGACGTAGTCGAGGGGTTTGGTCTCGGCCATGCCGACGGTTGTGACGTGTAGGGATCTGGTAATGTAGTTTGAGAGGTGGTGGGCAGGTCCAGTGAGTGATGACTGATGAAGGAGGGAGGAACGCGCAGCGTAGAGCAGGAAACAGAAAGAGTGGGAAGAAAACAAAATGTCAGAGCACGCTGAGACAGTATGGCATTGTATGCAAGAATGGGGCTAATCTACCAAGGGGAACCAATCCAAAAAAGATAGGGCCGTGACACGGGTAAAAAATGCGAAACAGAGAAAGAGAGACGTGTCAGCCGATTATATTATTCACGTCCTTTGGTACGGCTGGCGCCGAGTATTCTCCAGTTTTAAATATTTACTCCCATTGGAGATGGGGCAATGTACAGTACGCATGCAGTTTGGTAGTCAAGCGGCGAAAAGAACCTGATTGTCTCGCCTTTGTCAAGTTATGGCTATAATAATGATGAGCGGCCGCGCCTTTGTCTCTGGCGAAAGAGGAGGCAGGGTGCGGGGATATGGGAGCGATTAGATCTCGTAATTTGCACTACTAGTGTAATGACGGTTATATTATTGAGACCAGGGATTATTATCAAGAGCCCAGGGGGTTGGCCCGCCCTGCGCGGCGTGGATTACCATGTAACTAATTAAATGCGCTAGATCAGGGATAGACACCCAAAGTCCAGAAAGAGACGTTGGCGATGAACATCAATATAGGTTTAAATGTAATCAAGTTGTCAACTTCAATCAACGGCGCCCGCTACGAAGGCTCCTGGACGTCCATTAAGAATGTCGCGCGCCCTGCTGGTGCGCTGTCTGACGACGTGGTGAATTACGTAGGACCTTTTTTACAACGATTGCCCTGGAGAAGGAAAGCAAGCCCAGGCGACTCTATGTCACCGCCGATATTAACTACGGTGATAACCCTCATGCCCATATATAGCGAGCGCCTCCGAAGATCCGCCTAAGCAAACTTCCTGCTTCCATATGAAATACCTTAATCTTGTTGAGTCTAATATCCGAGCCATTCCTGACATTAACCCAGTCTCGACGCAAATCACAACCTCAAAAGACGTAAGAGTAACGCATCGCAGAAGCGCTTGCATTATATCCAAGTGGTCTTCATTCCAGCAAGCGTCTTCCCCATTGTTCTCTGTGGATTGGTAGATCATCATTATTTTAACACCGCCGACTTCTTTTCCCACTTTGCCATCTGTCCCACTCCAAGAGCCGGTCGGGGATTTTTGTCTGGCAAAAAGCCTTGCCAGGACTATCGGACCCGACTCAGCAGACAAGCGAGCCCCCTTTGTAGAGGCAACGATCGATCAGGCATGGACACTGGACGAGATCAGTGCTCGCGTCGCTCAGGTAGCGGCCGCCTTGTGCTCGTCGTGGCAGTTTGTTCCCGGCCAAAAGCGGTATAAAATAGTTGCCATCTTGGCTTCCAACAGCGTAGGCCTCCTCGACACCTCATCCTCCGGACGGCAATCTGAGTGGTCTCTAGGTCGACACTCTGATTCTTTCATGGGCGATCCACGGCATTGGCGGTGCCTGCCTCATGTTGCAACCTACGAGCTCGGCTGAGGAAATCGCAGGCCACTTCGATCGTGTACCGCCGTTCGCCATGTTTGCGTCACAGGATCTACTCCATCTAGTCCAAGAAGCTGCTCAAGGGCGCTCTCTATCGAAACTGCCACTCTACAGGCTTTCCGTGCCCGGAGGAGCAGCCGAGCTAGACCAGTACCTGTCCAGAATCACTACTCTTGACGACTTGATTACAGCCACTAAGGGTGTACCTTCGATGTAGAAGGGTTCTTTGTCTGTCAACGAAGCGGCTCGACGTGTGGCGTACTACTGTACCACGAGCGGCACATCTGGTTTCCAGGTAAAACCACACAACTCCCTACATGTCTTGTGACACTGATCAGAATTTTCTCCTGTAGCTTGATAGCGCATTGTGGCCATCACACACGAAAACCTCATCGTCAGCATCCTGCAGACTTCAGAGTTTCTAGAGACTACCAGAGAGATAGACTCCGAGGTAGCTCTAGATTTCCTGCCATTCAACCACATCTATGGTCTTTGGACAGCTTATATGCTAATGTATCTTGACGACAGCATTATTATTCATCGTGGCTTTAACTTCATGAAAATTATGGCCTCTATTGTCAAATACCGCATTAATACACTTTATCTGGTTAGTGTGTTCAGCAAGAGTCTTCTCCAGTTTCTAGTCCGGTTTACAGGGATATCTGGAATGCAAGCTTATGGGTACAGGTGCCGCCTATTATCAACACCCTGTCGCGGAATGGATCTATGTTGGCTCAATTCGACTTGAGCTCTGTTCACTCGATCGTGTCGGGTGGCGGACCTCTCAGTAAAGAAACCTTTGCCAAGATGCAAGCCGCGTGCCCCCATGTTCGACTTCTCAGTGGTTGGGGTAGAAGTCTCCTGCGAGGCGTAGTTTAAGCAAAGATCTGACACTCAGCTAGGTCTCACCGAAACCTGCGGTGTCGGGTCCCTGTCTTGTTTCAGCGATATCTTCCCGGGTTCGAGTGGAATCTTACTTCCGGGCGTCCGCATCCGATTGAGAGACGATAACGGCCGTGAGATTGAGACTCTCGAGGAAATGGGCGAGATCGAGATTGCCTCTCCCAGCCTTGTGCGCGGGTACATTGACTCTGCCAGCGATGCGCTTCTCCCGTCTACAGACAATACGGACTTCTGGTGGCCAACAGGCGACGTCGGCCTCTTCCGCGCGGCCCCTAGCGGCGAGAATCATCTGTTCATTGTAGATGGCATCCGCGACATAATCAAGATCAAGGTGAGTGGACATACCAAGACAAGGGGTGAATCCACGTACCCGGGCCAACCTTTTACTTTTGTAGGGCAATCAAGTCGCCCCTGGCCAAATCAAGACGCACCTAATCCAACACGCCGCCGTCGCCGAGACCGTCGTCATCGGTATCCTTGACGAAGTAGCTGGCGAGCGAGCTCTTGCCTTCGTGGTCCGGGGGCCGTCGTATGCACCTGATACAAGCGAGGCCGATCTTCGAAAGGCAATCCGGGATTACAAGAGGTTTGCCGTCTGCAGGACCGAATCGTCTTCATTAATCAGATACCGAAAAGTGAGAGCGGCAAAATACTTAAGCGGGGACTGAGGAAGCAGGTGTCTTCGCCTGGCTTCTCCAGTCCCCTTCCCTTAACTTGACGGACAAGTGAGAGCTTCTACTGTAGCGTAGGTATACAGGTTACAGTTGCAAAACCCTAAGCAACAGGTTTACCTCGGAAGATAAGTTGATCTATGTTCAAGCATGACCCATAGTTCTTTGTGTCAAGTATTCACAAGCAGTGATTGTCGCATCTTCTACTACTTGGCTATGATAGTGTTGATATTGTGCAGTCTCTAGCAGCAGCGACGGCATTGCTTAGAACGAGCACGCCTGTTTAGCGAGGTATGATGCCTACGTTGTAATTACTGCATGTTGGGCAGTCCGGTGATCGAAGTATTTAATGGTAGTGCTATCAATGCTAAGGCTCTCTGGCTGAGAGGTAGCATATCATGATGTTAGGGTTACCGTCGTCGTTGTCGTGAGAGTTGGTCGGTCTAGCTACAGTAGTAAGCAGTTATTCAAGTTCCTGTAAAAGTAAATACAAAGGGAAGTTGGGTTCTCTTTTCAGTCGTCAGCCGCAGATGCCGGGTAATTCTATAGCTTAAAGCTCGCCTACAGAGTTCCAGGCGCCCTCAAGATTGCTGGAGTTCGCCCGCAGTGTCAGACAAGTCCGGGGTTATAGATGTCACCCGCTTGTATCTTCCATACCTAGGCGTTCACACCTGGTTGAAATCTTCACAACACATTCTCTAGCTCTTCGATGACTGCATATTATAAAGATGACCAGTAGAGAAAAAGAAAGGCCAGGTTATGTTGTTAAGCTTGAGTTAATTTAGGTTATTTGTTTATATAAAAGCAATCATTATTTATGTCCCCAAAATCTATCTGTACTGATGTTCGTATTTTTTCATACTCAATTTCAGTATTTTCTGCAAGTCCTCATTGTCCTCATCGTTCTCATACTCTATCGCTGTTTCACAAATCTTACTTTTGTTTTGGTGTTACACTTCCAACAGACTCTGCTACTTTATGTACTCCATTAAAACCTCTTTTCCCGTCTTCTCTTGTGGCGTTTTCTCGTCACGCAGATCCCAATCTGTCTAGTGAACGTGCTGTTGGGTCTGGAGTCTAGACACGAGTTCCATATCGTCATCATCTACTGCGTCTCCGCTCGAGGTGGCTTCAGCCGCTTCCCACGATCTTCCGGGCCACATGTGGGCAGCATGCAGAGGTGACTCTGAACCACCCATGTCGAGCGTGGTGCTGGTGAGATCTTGGGTCCAAGCATCTGCACTGCTGTTTGAATTCATCCTTTGCTGTATTTCCTGGGCTTCTCGCGTTATCTCCTGAGGGATCTCCTTTTTTTTCAGATCCTTCTGGATCAGCTTCCACCGTGTGATAACGTCTTGCTTTTCTGCGTCGGAGCCCTGCAACCACTCCTCATACCCTTGAGCTGCTCTAGACGCGATGATATAGCTCTGCACATCACTGCCGAACAACTTCTGCACCTCTTTGCTGACCCCCTGCATCGTATGGCCCAGGATACCAAAAAGGGCTGCGCCCGGCTTGGCGATGAACCCCCCGATTCCTTTGCCAATTCCTTTGACAAAGCCACTGGCACCTCCTTTTTGGGCGCCTTTCCAGGGCTGAGTGACCAGGCCAGTGACGCCATCGTACCAGCCATAGCCAAATTCTCTTCCTACTGCCTTGACACCTGACTTGAAATCGCTAACCCTTTCCTGAGGGCGTACAGTGTCGTCTCCCCAAAGCTTAGGCATGTTGTGAAAGCCTCTCGCGAAATTCACTGAAATATCCACAGGTCCTTGCACAACCGCCTTGACGAAACGCCCGGCGCCCTTGCTCACATGCACGCCAGTCGGACGGAGCATGTCGGGTTGTTTGCCGGCGTCAGATTCACTTCGACTGCGGGATGGACCTCGGCCAGGATCATCTTGTCTGGGATCCGACTGGCCTTGTGTGGACACGTTCGAAGTTAGAGTTAACTGACCGGAGAGGTTGGAAGGGTTCCGAGCAAGAGTATGAGAGTCCTCTCCGACGAAGATCTGCCTACTCCGTCTATATGAAATCGACGAATTCGATATTTCCCCCACATGCGAGACATCACTCCTGCTCGCGGTCGTCGATACTGATGCCTGGGACTGCTGTCGGCTCCGCCCAGCCGGCATCTGTAAAGCTCTCCATGTCTCCGAAGGAACATCAGCTAGCCCCATCGTCATGCCGCTGAAGGCCCTCACAAATGCTGTAAAACCTCCGGAGATCGGATCCCAGGGACCCTCGTCGGTGTAATGTTCTTGCGGTCTGAAGAGCTTCAAGTCATTGAAATTCAATAGCCCTGCGTTCGTCAAAGTACAGGCAGCAAAAGCACTCATCCTGACCTTGGTGTGCCTGACGCGCCACGCAGCGGGTCGGGATGGTGCGAGAGTGCAGCGGAGCCGGTCAGGGTTGAGGAACTGATGGAACGACTGAGCACCCGTGTCACTTCCTCGCTCTGCCGCGATCTTGCTTGCGAGCTCTCTGGCGCGCTCCAGGCACCTGGGGGTCAGACAGAAGTTGATGGCCTCGGCTAGCTTGTCTGCCGTGAGTTGTTTGCGGGGGATCGGACTGGGGCCTGCGCCTGCTCGCGCGATCATGGCGCCCCAGAAAGGCTGGTCTCCAAAGAAGGGAACGACCACAGTCGGCCGGCCTGCGGCGATGCCTGCCGCCGTGGTTCCCGCGCCACCATGGTGCACGACGCACAAGACATGCTTGAAGAGCCAGTCGTGCGGCACGTTAGCTAGCATAAAGACGTCATCGGGGATACGAAGCTCATCTGCGCCCATACCTCCCCAGCCTTTTGAAAGGAGCACACGTTGGCCAGTCTTCCTCACGGCGGCGAAAATGAGTTCCGTCAGCGTGTCGGGGTCGTCCAAAACGATGCTCCCGAATCCTATGTAGACGGGGGGTAGACCGGCATTGAGGAATACTTGTAAGTCACGGGCAGGTGTGTAATCAGAGGCCATATTAAGAAAGTAGAATCCAGAGATGGATATGTGAGAGCCCCAGTCGTTCGGTTTGGGTATCAGGGCCGGAGACCAGCAGTAGGTGTGGGGGATTCTAAGACGCTGAAGCATCCCTGGGGCCCAGATGGTACTTACGGGATCCAAACCGAGACACTTTACACGAAATCGATTGATGATATCACCGAGGCCCTGCCATGAGAGTAGTTCGATCAAGGCATAGCTGACGTAATTGGTAAGTTGAGGGTCGGCATTCGAGGCTTGAATGTTGGCCAGGGGATGAGGAAAGGCCTGGGTAGGGGAATATGGCATAGTAAACATGATATGGAGCGGGATGCCGAGCGTCTCTGCGCAATGGATGTGGGCGAAACTCGGGGGGTTGGCGATGATACAATCGGCAACAAAGTGTTTTGCTTCAAGCCTAGAGCCAGAATCGCTTCCCGAGAACTCGGAAATGTCATCATCAGTTCCATCAACGGCTCTGTAACAGGACCGCCAGCAGCCCTGAATATATTCAGCAACATGTTTTCTTTGCTGGCCGACATCTCCACTCATCACGCTACGAAAGCCCGGCCTCAAGCCGGGATTCTTGACCATGAAGGCCATCAACCGGGTAGGGTCACCGCCAATGCTGAAGAATTCCAGGCCATGCTGCTGAACAAAATCCTTGAAGGTGGCGTGAGTCGCCAGACGTACACGATGGCCGTAGACGTCTTTCAAGACCTTTCCCAAGGCAATGAAGGGTTGTACATCTCCGCGGGAGCCCACCACCTGGATGACTATGTTCAAAGGCGGAGGTGGACGAACTGACGGGTCGCCTCCTAGGGAAGGAGGAATGTATGGGGGAGGGAGCGGGCGACTGTCTTCGACATCCTGGACATGTTGATGTAGAGCGGGAGCAATAATCTGGGACAGTTGGCGATTGAAGTGATTGATGCGGATGGTGACACGGCCATCATCGGTGGGGTGGGCACTGGTGCCCGTACCATTCCTTTCATCGTGGATCTCGCCATAATAATTGCCGTAAGCAGGAGGGGGCACGTAGTTCCCGGCCAGCTCTTGATCGTCGAGGCCGAGCTGTTGCAGGAGGGCGTTGTGTGCTGAGGGTGTGGATTGTTCCGCCGCGGTCTCCGGAAGGCGTCGGCCCTTTGAGGGAGGATGCGCTACCATGATGTAAATGAGACTAGGCAGGCTGGCTGCACAATAATTTATTAATTGTAAGATGGCGCGGCAACTGTACGTCAATGCTAGGCTTGTGTGCAATGAACAGTGCGGTGGGGAAAAAATAGAGCAATATCGCGAAGGCGAGCAAAGACGGGTCTGGGATTAATTGAGATTGATATTGGGATTGGAGGATTCTCGTCTGCACAGTACTTGGTCAAAGCCGAATGGAGGCCTAAGAGAGGGAACATTGGAGGGTCAAGACAGCAACAGCTTTGAATGCGGGAGGCAGTGTGGCAGTGAGGGGCGCGTCATCTCGAAACACCAAATAATTTTTTTTTTTTTTTTTTTAGTGAAAATTATGTTTGTAACGGATTTTGTGTGTCCACTTTGGCTCGTGTTTGGCTATGAAGCCAATCGGAGCTATGTCCCCGCTTTACAGACATAACAAAAGTACTAGTGTTACTCCAAGCCGGGGGGGTCTTCCTGGTGGCAGACAACTAACAGACAGATCAGTGGAGAAATGACCCCGGAGCAGGTTCTCAAGTCAGCCGACGCTCGGACAAGTCGCATCTCTGGAAAACCTCGGGGGGACTTTCTACTCCGGAGTAGAGTATGGGAGGAGGAACTAAGCAACACAAGGCGGGAAGAGGCGCAGATCGATCCTTCGGGAGAGGGTGGGCCGACGGATTCGGACCGCTCCGTAAATTTTAAAGGGCTACTATATTAAGCGCTGAGACCAGTATTTTTGAATCGGCCAATGTGGCCAATCAGAGTACTCTATTTCGCTGAGTTATTTACCTACCAAATCGCGCGTGGTGGGTGGCGTTAATAGTGGTGAATTTGGTAGGTCAAGAATGTAAAAGCACGATAGCGCATGGGTGGGTGATACTGCATGGGCAGCGGACCTCTGGGGGACAATAGTTAAAGAGTAATTTTCTGTCAGGGCCCGGTTAACCGGTCTTCATAGCCGGGTTCTCTTATGGGCATTTCCGGCCAAGTGTTTTTGCATCCGAGTTTTTCACCGCCAGCATTAACGCGTATATACGCCCAGTTATTGACCATTGAGCGACCACGCCGCCTCTGACATCAATCGCGGCATTGCATCACCATGAGAGTGCCATGCCCCGGCCAACAGACACGTACACGCACGATCAGGTATTATTACACGCAAGCTCGCCCGGTCTGGATTTGCAGTTGTTGAGTGATTCCACAGTTCAAGAAAATCGATAGTCCAACTATAGGCGGGACCGTCCGGTGTCGCCATTGCAAGCGATGGCAGGGAAGCGCCAGAGTCCTTATTCGCAAGAAGGTCAGATCCTTAATGTCGAACCAGACCTCGATCAAACTCACTCACCACCACCCCAAGCGCATCTCCAGAAGTGTCCGGAATACGCCGCGTGGAGGGCGGCAGGGAACGGTCAAGAATTGGCTCCGCCGAATCCCTACAATGCTGCTGGCAGAAGACTTCTCGACGACTCTAATAAAGGTCCTCATGCTGAATTTGATTATGAATTTGGGCGGGACTGTACTTTGTTAGACCGGTCGCCGCAGCACAACGGTAATGCCGCCGTATTATTCAGATGAGGACATTCTCATTTACCCAGCCCCTAAAACTCGTATATTGTGGTACCTAATAGTATCCTTGCAGAATGAAACGCCGCGTGGCTGTAATCGAGCTTGGATTGGAACCCCTCCCCCCGCCCGGTAGCCACGTTCGAGGGGGCAACTCACCTCGTTTTGTGCCATGCTCACAGAAGCGAACGCTCGTACGGGGTCACGTACTGCAATGACCTGCTTGGCTTCCATATCTAGCCGAGGATAACCCGCACGGCGTATTCACAGTCAGATGCAACTTGTCCTCCGGCCCACACCTCTACGACTTCGACGCCATCGCAACGCGTTACGGTCTTACCATACTTCCCAACTGCGATTTTGTGCTCTCTTTACATCCCACACCTCTTGAGAATACCTCAACCACCACGTAGTCTGTCTAGTGGCTCACTAATCCAAGAAGGCGAATTCTACTCTGCCGGCCGAAAACGGACCATCAAGGTTGGGGCTTAAAATCGTAGTGGAGAAGGATTTATTCCGTATAATTTGAGCGCTAATTACTGTCCGCTACTCCGAACTCCGTCCACCTACCGAGAGAGGCAATTGCCCTTAGGTAACATTGGTGATGGCGTCCCCACGTCGTCGGGGCTCAGTCTTCCCTTCTCTTACCCCTGAAGTGTCTAAATCAGTGCTGGCTGCAAGGAACTTGCCGACCAAGTTGGGCATGTCTCTTTGCCCGAGTTTTGAAGCAATAGTGTTGTATTTTGTAGGGAGTGACGTCAGCAAGGTCCATGTGTTCGGGAGCTATACCTCCAGTTAGCATGGCCGTGGGCTTTGCACGGTGGATTGGATGGCCGTGTTGACGGACCTCGGCCTCAATATCTGCTTCGTCCCTTGCCTTGTGCTTGAAGGCTTGACTCGGTTGTCCAGTGCCGCCAGTCAAGTGGTGAGGGTTAGGTCCCCTCGCGGCGAGGTGATCTTCCAACTCGGCAATGAGGATTTCTTCCGTGCTCTTGATGACTTGCTCTTGAAAGCTTCTCCGCTGCCATTGACACCCGTCTTCCGATGCGAGATGGAGTTCCTTCAAGAGTACAGGCAGCCGCCGAATACGATTCAGTCTCTGCTCCTGCCCCAACCATTCGACGTCCTTCAAATGTTCTGCATAGTACGCAACAACGGCGCTGTCCAGATTTTCGAAGCCAGCGGCAGCGACGGCCTTTAGAACATGTGACAGTCGGGCTTCCGTCGATGCGGGAGTGTCGAGCAAATATTCTCCCCGGACTGACCCGAATTCGTACCTTTCGGGTGCTGCTTCATCCTGCCCGGCCGCAGCCACAGCTTCATCCAACAGAATAGGCTGCTTCGTCGCCGAATTCCACAACAGAATTGGTGTCGGTGCTTCTTCCTGTGCGTCTGTCATGGATGGGGTCGGAAAGAAATTCTTGTCGGACGATAGGTCAGTGGAAATATCTCAAGAGTGAGTTGCCACTTACTCACCTGAGAAGCAATCATACTTCATGCCGAGGTCCTTTGCTGTTGTTTGGAATGGGAATGCAAGGTCCGGACTCTCGTCCAAGATCGGCGCGAGTTCGGCCCAGTGGGAAACAGCTCCTCTGGTTGTTTGGCACTCATAGGGGTTGAGAGAGGAGAGTGATTCTGGGCCTCACGTTGCGAATTGAGCGCGAGACACCCCCTTTTTCATAGCGAGTGCACACCTATGCTAAGCTCCTAAGGGGAAAACGTAGTAGGGATGTTGTGGCGATCCGGCCCATCGTTTCGGTTCGTCGGCGCTCGTAACGCAAGGCCGGCGTGCGACAGCGGTGACAGCAAGGATTCTGGAACTGTGTACTGTCGCTGCAGAATGAACTATATTAGTTTTTCGTTGACGAGCGGACAGATTCCAAGACCTATGAGCTCAGTAGATTTCCGACAGATCTTTTTCTATTCTAAATCTTTATATAATCTAGATAATCTTCTCTGATATATAACATCTACAACACATCTGCTGATCTATCCTTACTCAGGCTCAATAGATCTATACAGTCACTTATTAATCTATCTAATTTGTACTTCTCTTAATTAATTTTACTAGTTAATAATTCCAATTTTCTACACAGCAGATAAAAATTTTACTTTAGCAAAAACTCTCTATTCTAGCCGAGCCAGTGACTAAATGACTTGATAAACTTGGACTAGTATTTATTTTTAAATAGATACTTCTATATATAATAAAGACAACATCCTTAATTTAATCTTTATCTTAAATGCTCTAGCTCTTGCTGAGACAAGAACTAGAGTAACAAGTTATATAAATACTAGATTAGATTATCGTTCTCTTTTAAATACCTTACTCTGGAGCTAGAAATATTTAGAGACTCTATAAAAACTAAAGTTCAGTACTTTTAATATATCTTGATTGGGTGTTAAAATATAAAATATATTACAGTCAGCAGATTAACAAGTCATTGGGCAGTCCTGGAGGGAAGCGCTCGGAACATCAAAATCAACACCCAATCAAAACACGTCGTTTTTACGCGTCAATCAACTGATCAAGGCCCCCTAAGGCCTCAGGAACCGCTATGGAGGCCCAAAGCCCCCATGGTGGTGGCCTACCGAGCGCGTCGAGGTGGATGCCCCTGAGGGGGATACCACCACCGTCAACCCCAACACCGGTCCACCAGGGGTCCCAATGGCCCCTAGGCATACCGTTCGATCTGGAAACGCCAGTGGAACTGCTAGAAAGCAGTGATTCTAGCAGGACACCAAGCAGGGCCTCAAGCAGAGCCCCCAGCAGGACCAGCGCCCACAGCAACCGAAGCAGGCAGAAGCGTACAGAGAGAAGCCGGGGAACACCAGGCCTAGGTCTAGAGTCAAGAGGCGAACTATATGAACAGTATAAAGCACTGGGAGCTACACTAAGAAACCAGGAGCTGAAACGTCAACTAGAACGAGAGACACTGCAGGCTTACATTCACCAAGTGGTAGAGGCCCAGGAGGTTTAAATAAATGGTATACCCTTTAGAGGTATAAGATACAGGGTAGAGCACTTCTGCGAGCTAGACCCTGATACTATATTACCCTGCTGCTGCGGGATCGGGCATAAGAGCTACAGAGCCTGCGGGGACCGCCCACCAAAATACTTCATCTGCACCGGCCCCCATGAAGGTCTAAACCATGCGTGCTCAGTTCTAGACTGCTCAACTAGAGCAGGCAAGGCATGCCAACATAATCCAGCTAGATGCGGCAACTGTGGAGGTAGATATCCTGCTCTGGCTGCTAGTTGCCCTAGTAAACAGGCAGCTCAAGAACATCAAAATCAAGTATCTACTATACTACGTAGTTCTCCAGCAGTACAGATACTTATTAAAAAACGCTCAAGAAGTATATCAGCACCTGACAGTTTAGAAGAAGAAGGATCTAGCAGCTCTAGGACCAGTATCCTCAGGCCTAGCTCAGTCCTGAGAACGCCGCAGGCATCTATTGCACCACTACCAAGCACCCCCCGGGACCAGGTTATGGAGGATCCCTGGACTCCTAGACCCCTAGGACCTACCAACCTATCTCAATGCTAGTGATCCAGCAGAATTACCGCAGGGCATATCCTATTACTATAGCAGCCCTAGAAGCAGGGCTCCAGAGACAGGCAGATATAGTCTGCTTACAGAAGCCCTATATCAAGCATATATTTCAGTATTCAGACTACTTAATATATTGGCCTGAGAGGGGGGAACGCAGGTGCTATAGAGTACTAGTGGCAGTTCTAAAAGACCTGCCGATTCAAAAGATCATTGAGGCAAGAACTGACTTAGTAAACCACCCCTATATACTAGCCCTAGATATCTGGGATCTAGATAGGGGCCGGAATCGGGTACGAAGAACAAGAATGGTCAATTGCTATGATAATTGGCTAGGAGAAGGACACTGCTGGCAAGGACCCAGCTCCAGACACCGACGGGCTATTGAAGATGCAGAATGGGGGCCATTAGTAGAAGGAAGATGCCTTATACTAGGTGACTTCAACGCTTATGGTCCTTTATGGGACCCCTAGAGTAGTCAACACAGCAACGCAGCACCTCTGGAACATCTGATTAGGGTATTTGATCTATATATAAATAATGAACCCGGGGTTCCTACCAGGTCTAAACGCACGCCAGGGATTTCCATTATTAATCTGGCTATTTCTACTCCTGAACTAGGACCCCTGACCAGCTGGCTAGTAAATAAAAAATACTCTACAGGATCAGACCACGAGCTGATATTACTCAAGTGAACTGATTTAGAAAGAGAATCTATAGAAACCTGCAAGTAGATGATTGAATAATAGATTCAAAATCTACAGATAGACCCCAAGGCTCTAGATAAGGCTAGATAGATATAGAATATACTATCAACGCGTAAACCAGTTCTGCTAGATTACTGCAGTAGGATTGAGGTAGAGAATGAGGCAGTATGGTTTCAAGATACTCTAACAAAGGTCCTTAATGAATATGCCAAGCCCGTACGGGTGACCCCCTTCTCTAAGCGATGGTGGGGACCAGAGGTTAAAGCAAGCCGTCTAGAATACGCCAGAGTTAAGTAAGTATGGGAAGCAGGTCTAGGAACTGACCAGGAGTTAAAAGAAGCTCGAAATATCTACTATTGCACCATTCAAAAGATTAAATGTGAATACTGGGAGGTCTTTTTAACAGAACAGTCCAAAGAGTTAAAAGACAGACTTACACCAGAAGATACTGCTAGATACTGGTAAGCTTTAAAATACTACAGGCTCCAGACCTCAGGAACTACACCAGTGCTCAAGGGTTCTCAAGAACAACAGACAACTACTCTAGAAGTAAAGAAAGCTCTAGTTAGAGAGGTCCTATTCTCTAGAGCCCCTAGAGACAAAACTATAGGAGCAATTCCTCCAGGAAACATGCATCTAGAAGTCAACTATAGTAGGGTTTAAAGGGCCCTATTTAGTCAGGCAGTCCAGAAAGCCTCTGGAATAGATCGGCTCAATTTTCAGGCACTGCAGCTTCTATGGGGATGGGACGCCACACGAATAGTGACCCTAGTACACCAATGCTTCTGGCTAGACCTACACCCGCAGATATAGAAAACCGTGAAGGGTATCCTACTACACAAGTCCAATAAACCTGACTACTCGATAATCAAGGTCTATAGAGTCATTAGCCTGCTGAACTGTAAAGACAAGGTAGTAGAAAAGATGGCCGCAGAGGCGATTTCCAGCCACTGTGAGGCAGCTGGGGTTCTATATCCAGGGTAGATAGAAAGCTGCAGGCAACACAGTGTAATAGATGCAGTAGCCTGCCTGATTTAGAAGATTCACCAAGCTTGGGGCCAAAAACAGCTGGTAGGAGCTCTTTTTATAAATATAAAAGAAGTATTTAATTATGTAGATGCTGCAAGATTAGTGAAGTGTATACTAGAACTAGATCTAGATATAGATCTCTGCCGCTGTGTGCAGTCATTTCTAGAAGACTGTAGAATACAGCTGATAATTGATTAGTAATAGTGTTCTATATAGTCTATAGAATCAGGGGTCCCGCAGGGCTTACTAGTATCCTCTATTCTTTTTACTATTTATTTAGAAAGTATTTTTCATGCTATTGAGCAAGCAGTTTCTAGAATTAGAGTCTTATTATATATAGATAATATAGATCTACTAATATCAGTAAATTCAGTACAACAAGCCTGTTAAGGGCTAGAGCAAGCTGCAAAAATAGCTATAGAGCAAGACAGACAATAGACAATTCAGTTTGATACAGAGAAAACAGAGGCAGTTCTCTTTACTAGAAAGAAAGGCAGGAAGCTCAAGGATCAGATTCAACGGGCCGAGGTCTAGATAGAGGGACATGCAGTCTATTTCAACCCTAAAGCCACACGGCGGCTAGAGGTCTGGCTGGATAAAGGTCTAACTCTAAAGACCCACTACTATACCTGTCTGCGCAAATCCCGCAAGACTAAAGCACAGGTACAGGCTCTATACCAAGCGCAGGGTCTATCACCAGGCCTAGTACAACGTATCCAGGTGGCTGTAGTATAAGCAGTGGTCTTATATAGAGCAGAACTCTGGTGACAGAGTCAAAAGAACTGTGTTAATGGTATTTAATATAGTTAATTAACAGGCACGCTCTATTACAGGCATGTTTAAAACCACTTCAATTGGATCTTTAGTTAAGAAAGCAGCTCTATATTCAGTAGACGCCCTGCTAGATAGACGTCAGCGACAATATATATTAAGACTACTAGGATTATTCAAAGGCCATCCAGCCCAGGTCATTCTACCTATCAGCTTCCGCGAAGGGGACTGCTATGCACAGCATGAGGAACAGCCTATTAATGATCGAGTATGGGCGGAAGGACCCAAAGCACGAGGTCCATGGAGTGTAGATCAGCAGCTCGCAGCTAAAATTGCAAGTATTCTAAAAACAGATTCATCAGCAGGATTTGAAGAGGTAGTGAGGACCGCTCCTAAGATCTTTCCAGGCACGATACTAGTGTCTAGTGAATAGGAAGCCCTTAAACAGGCAACTACTCTCTATAAAGATCTAGTAATGTGGTCAGATGGATTACGACTAGAGAATAGACAGACTGGCGCAGGGATTGCGTGGCTAGAGTCCCCAAGCACCTGGAAGATTAAGATAATGTCTCTAGGGTAGGATAAAGAAGTCTTCGATGCAGAACTAGTAGATGCTTGCAGAGCGCTTGAAATAGCTGAGCAGCTGAAATATAAAGGCCCTATCAGAGTTCTATTACACTCTCAAGCAGCTATAGCTCGGCTACGAGACAACAGCTCAGGACCTGGGCAGGTATAGACTATTCAAGCGCAGGATATAGTCCAAAGACTAGAGAATCAGGGATGCCAGATCAC
>MBFL02000404.1:0-30464 GCA_001696595.2 Aspergillus hancockii | reverse complement strand
TTCCCCTCCCCCTGCCCTTGACCGTGCCCCACCGCATCCCTCCACGACACCGTCCCCTTAATCATAGCCCTCAGCTCCGTAGCCATCGTCAACTCCCTATTCGACACTACACTAGCATCCAGCGAGAACGCCGTATTCACATTCTCCGGCGTCGCATAATCCGGAAACTCCAGGATCCGCACAAACTCCGTCTCATCAGGCACCCGGTCCTCAATCAAAGACAAGATCTTATGCCGCATAACCAGCTTCAGTTTCGCAAGCGTCCCGCTCCCAAACCACCCATCCGTGACGGTATCGCACGTCCCCCGGATGAAGCCCTCGGGCTCCGGATCGGGAAACACAATGCTGCGAAGCAGGGGGTCCGCGATATCGCAGAACATCCACATCCGGCCGTCGAGTGGGAGGGGCAATTGCCCCGTGAATATGTGCGTGTCTGTCTTTAGGTCTGTGGTTCCTGGGCCGCCGCCGTTGTCGGCCGCCGCTTCGTAGCCTAGCCGGGGCACGGCGTGGCGGCGGCCTGCGTAGCCGTCGCGCGCGACTTCTGCGTCTCGGGGGAGGAGCCGGAACATGACTGTTTGGTACTGGCGGTAGGATGGAGAAGTGCGGGGGTCGTGGCCGAATTTGATGATTGCGTCGCGCCAGGGTCCGGAGCGCATTATGTAGCCTACGTAGGGGATTGCGTGGCGGAGGGCGTAGCGCTGTTCGATTGTTTGGAGGCTGTTGCGGAGGCCGCGGCGGGTCCAGGCTGGGCGTTGCGCGAAGAGGTCTTCGATTATGGAGACTGTTTCTTGGAGGGTTTTGTCTTGGGAGCTGAGTGGGGGGCAATTTTCTCGTGGTTGAGTGGGGACGACTTCGATGTCGTAGGAGACGAGGTGGGTTAGGACTTTGGTGGCTTGTTGGGTGTTTACGGTTGTTATGTTGCCTGATGAGTCGATGGATTGTTTGACGGCTTGGTTTTGGCGGTAGCTAGGGGGTTTGGTTAGATTGGGATGGATGGGGTCTTTGTAGGGGGGGAAGGTGCATACGCGTAGGTGAAGGGGACCTCGCCCTGGCTGAAGGATGGGGGTGGGATGATGTCGAGGTTTGACAGAGCGCCTTTCGACATGTCGATATCGAATTGCTTCATTTTATCATCTGTATTACCGTTAGTTCTTCAACAATGGCTAGAGTGGGGACTCGGGGGATGCCCACAATCAAATGACAGAATCTGGTCCCGAAACCGATTGGTGAAGGAGCTCGCAGTCGTTGAGAAAACAAAATCGGGCATCCCTGTGAATCTCATTAGCATCGATGCATGGCCACCCAAAGGCGACGAGGTAGTAACGACCAACCTCGAAATACATGTGTCCGATTTATAGTACCCACCGGCTCAACCTGGTATTTGCCCAAATTATCGCGCAAGCTCTGCAAGAGCTCCTTTGCGCTGCGCCGGGGTTGAAACTCAGGACTAAGGGTCGAGACAGGGACCCCCGTGAACGGCTCATCCGATCCCCGCTTACGCTTACGACCAGTCCGTTTGGGGACGGTCACTTTGAGCAGGATGTTATTGGATGGCGAACTAATTGACTGGGCGGGTCTTGACATTGCATCCTCAGGTCGGAGGAAGAGCTGGGCCGGTGTATCGGCTTTTGGGGGGTTCAGAATCTAAAAATTGTTAGTTGAGAGTTGCAAAAATGCGTGTTATGTCGGGACTTGTCACTAGGACTCTGTGGAACGTATGTATAGATGTGTAAGGTACCTACCTTGGAAATTCCCGAGTTACCCCGTAGGGTATCAATGGCTTTGTCGACATTTTTGATAATAGCCGGGTGCTCGACACTGACAATGTGACGAGGAGGGATGTGGTAAAAGGGGGCTGTCCTGGACGCCTGTTGTTCCGACATTGTGGTGGGTTATGAGTTAAGATATTGAGTGGCTTGGCTTGACTATGAAGGAATATTGATGTTGAATGGTCCTGGCAGAGGTCAAGATATAGAAGTATATTTAGCGACTGCGCCTATACGAGTTCAATTGCAATTGACGTCAGATGTCAAGCCACAGTTTCATTGTAACGCGCTCTGATTGGTATTTTAGGCTGTTTTAAGAAGTTGCTTTTTTATTTTTTATCAGGATGATATCAATCTTGATGAGTGTCAGATCTTGTATCTGTACTTCTGTATATGTAGTTACATTGACTTGGCTACATCGGATTTGATGTTGAATAATCATCGCTGGTGGTCACATGATTTCCACATATCTTTTTTTTTTTGTAGCAACCCTTACAGAGTTGATGAGGGAACGAAAAAATGAGAACAAAATACAGATGAGACTTTCTTAAAATAAATCTCTAGAAAATTAAACATGGTCAGGTGGTCAGCAAATGTGTACACTGTTTTATATTTTCCCAGTTTTAACTGCAGTCTGGTCCCTTGCCTGTGTATGGATGTACTTGTTCCTGTCCTCAGGCACAAAAAGTACCCGTACCTCTTATGGCAGCCGGGTGGAAATAACAGGCATTGAACATAAAACAACCCCATAACAACTGGATTGTGATGAGGAGACGGGCAAGATGGCGGGAAGAAAGAAAGAAACAAAGAATGGTATCGCGTGATTTATTTGTTTATTAATATCTTTGTATTTTTTATGTTTTTGTTTTCTAAAGAGTAATTGAAGTATGATGATATACGCAGGATATCTTTTCCAATAGATAGATAGCTCTATCAGCTATCGTCCAGTTGGTTGTGTGTTCCCCTTTACTGGAGTTTACCGTAAGTGTACGTTAGTTATTGGCTGTACTAATGTATGGGCTAAAGAGTCCCACGGTTTCCTCCACCACACGTCTGAGCGCACCCTCTCCCTCTCAGCCACACGCCCCTCGGGTGAGACCTTCAGTCCCTCTTCCTCATCAATCAGACTTCTATATCAAACGTTCCGCGCCTTCTCGACCATATTTCAATCGCAAACTCATTCTAACCGCATTGCGTGGACGACAATCGTGTCGTGAATCTTCACTGGTACGGGGACTCTCTCCCACACCCCCGCTTCTCAACGAGCCGCTAAGCGACAGCCAACGGGAAGGCGATTCGATCGTCTACGGACCGACTAACTGCCTAAGTTGCTCCTATACCGCTCAGTTCGCGCCTAAGGAAACAGTGTGAGAGCGACAGAACATCTCCCCTTCCACTCGTCCCAGTCTGATCCCACTGAGGTAAGTCGTGCAGCAATAGTTTCCTGTTCCTCTCGCGCGTCTAGAAACACTATTTAGTTTATCTCCTTCCCTCCCTTCTGGTTCTCATCTATATGTTGGTGCACCTGCCGCCCTCCCCTCGAGTTGTTCCTGTTGCTTCATTATCCCCCCCTCCATTATCTGTACGAATTCTACTCCTCTCCGCCAGATTTGGTTGCCGTCGGTCCTCAGTGCTTCTATTGTTACTTTTGTTTTCATATTTAAGATTTATCCCAATCGATTGCTATGTTCAACTGCCTTGGGGTGGGAATTGCTCATGTGGTCATTTCCAGGCCGACATAAACAATCCGGGTCTCCTGAACCGCCTCCACGCTGTCCAACCACATCCCCTCCTGCTAGTGTGCGGCACTTTGCTGCACTGGCATCGAGATCGCCGACCGAGTACATGTGGCTGTTCGAATATCTGCGACAATGAAGGGTTTCAGACAGAGAGTGGTAAGTTGTCACACTTGTCGCCGGCTTCACTGATTTCCGCCCTGACCTGTCTCCCCGCCTCCACATCATGATTGCCGTGAGTTTTCATCTCCCAGCTAACTGTCCCAGCACGAGCAGTTGTCGAGAGCGAAAGATGCAAATAAATCCTCGAAGAAGAAGGATTCCTCTCAGTCGTCGTCCCAGAACCAAGCCTCCCTCGGCGTCCAGCACGGACAGCAATCCACATCCCCGAAGAATGGTACCCCGACATCATCGACAACTTCCGTGAATGATGCGAGGAAGTCTCCGGATAATGCTGCACAAGCGGGGGGGTTTCCCCCAGGTCAGTACTATGTTTCTCACGGCGCAGGCGTTGCTGGTGAGCCGGTGAATAACAAAGGTCCAGCAACCCCAACGAAACAAGGGCAAATGGCCCCCAGCGTGGTCATCAGTCCGAGCGCACCGGTGAGTCCTTCGCTCCGTACCTTTTCGTGTCCCTGGATGAAGGCGACCTGATTGTTACCATGTTCGCCGGTCGCGCTGACCACTGGCCTGTTTCCATTTTCTAGCATGTTCCTCCCCCTGGCGCCGCCGAAACGATGCCGGGAGATCTGGCCCCTCCGAGGAAGTCTCATGTCTTCGACCGCCTCCAGACAACGCCGAAGGATATGTCCGAGGGTATCCGCACTCCTAAACGTCAGCATTCGTCACGGTTCGATATCTCGGATCAACGCCAAAGGGAGCTGGAAAAGCTGCCTGGCTTCCATGAAGTCCCCCCAAACCGGCGCCAAGAACTATTCATGCAGAAGATCGATCAGTGCAACATCATTTTCGACTTCAACGATCCTACTGCCGACATGAAGTCCAAGGAGATTAAGAGACTGGCACTCCATGAGCTCCTCGATTACGTCGCTAACAATCGCTCGGTGATCACGGAACCCATGTATCCCCGGGTCGTGGAGATGTTTGCTAAGAACCTCTTTCGGCCCATCCCGCCTCCTGTGACGCCCCAAGGTGAGGCGTTCGACCCGGAAGAGGATGAGCCTGTTCTGGAAGTGGCGTGGCCCCATATCCAGGTGGTTTATGAGTTCTTTCTGAGATTCATTGAGAGCCAGGATTTCAACACCAATATTGCTAAGGCTTATATCGACCATCACTTTGTATTACAGGTATGTCGATTGGATGCTTGGCGTCGTGCAAACACCGAATGAAGCTCATGAGCTGACAATTTTTCAGTTGCTGGAGTTGTTTGACTCTGAAGACCCTCGGGAACGGGATTTCCTGAAAACCACTTTGCACCGGATTTACGGAAAATTTTTGAATCTGCGGTCCTATATTCGCCGCTCTATCAATAATGTGTTCTTCCAATTCACTTACGAGACGGAGCGATTCAACGGAATCGCGGAGCTGCTCGAAATCCTTGGATCTATTATCAACGGATTTGCTCTCCCCCTAAAGGAGGAACACAAGCTCTTCTTGACGAGGGTTCTGCTACCTTTGCACAAGGCCAAAGGTCTCAGTATGTATCATCCGCAACTGGCTTACTGTATCGTTCAATTCCTTGAGAAGGACTCATCGTTGACTGAAGAGGTGAGTTATGGTGCGTCTATCACTAGGCTTGGATTAGAATCTAACCTCATACTCAGGTTGTTCTTGGCTTACTACGCTACTGGCCTAAGGTCAATAGCACCAAGGAGGTTATGTACTTGAATGAAGTAGAGGATATATTCGAGGTTATGGACCCAGCTGAATTTGCCAAGGTCCAAGTGCCTTTGTTCCAACAATTGGCCAAGTCGGTTGCAAGCCCCCATTTTCAGGTGCGTCATCATGGTTTGTCTTTTAATGCGAACGTGGACTCACTCGAGTAGGTCGCGGAACGTGCTCTTTACTTCTGGAATAACGAATACTTCTGTAATTTGGTCAGCGACAATGTGGAGACCATCTTACCCATTATGTTCCCGCCGTTGTATGAGAACTCAAAAGGTCATTGGAACAGGTACGTTATGAAATTTCCGGAATATCCCGTATACTGATGGTTGACTGGCATGCACAGGACAATTCACAGCATGGTGTATAATGCCATGAAGATGTTCATGGAAATTAACCCTCAGCTTTTCGACGAATGCTCGCATGAGTATAACGAGCGGCAGAACAGCGCCGAGCAGCGTGAAAGGGCTCGGAAGGATAGATGGGAAAAGTTAGCGGTGCAGGCCAAAGAGCGACAGAACGGCGTCCCTCCACCACCGCCCCCGGCGGACCTTTCCGTCTATGTAGATGAGGTCGACTCTGTTACTCAGGACAGTCAGAAGCGTCTCCATGCTTTGAAGTTGGACGACTCGGGCTCAACGAAGGAGCGACGGAGTTCTACGGTAAGTCTCCATGTCTGAGTGTTTGTGGAGTCATGCT
Organism: Aspergillus hancockii; assembly: GCA_001696595.2. Classification (NCBI taxonomy): domain Eukaryota; kingdom Fungi; phylum Ascomycota; class Eurotiomycetes; order Eurotiales; family Aspergillaceae; genus Aspergillus; species Aspergillus hancockii. The sequence goes on along the minus strand of MBFL02000404.1, from coordinate 24,418 downwards.
TTGCTATGACATTGCCTGCACCTCGAGTAATCCCCCTCCCCTGATTTGTCGTTATCGTTTTGCTAAGATTTTGTCGTTTTTGATGTTACAGCAAGCGTGATTCTAACCCTGAAACGTCCGTTGCTCCAGAGACGGCGCCGCGACTCCCTTGATGACACTCGGAGGCGACGGAGTGGTAGCGGCAGTGAGATTCGATCGCGCGACCGCCGACGGTCGGTTGGCTCGAATGCCGTACAGATCTTAACACGAAGCAATTCTACCAAGTGACAGACGGTCGATTTAATGGTATTCTTTTATTTAGACTTCCCACAATGATGGCATAGCGACTACGAGCTGTGATGAGTGTATTTGTTTTTCACTTGGTTTGACATTCGATCAGAACCCCCCTGTTCGCGCCTTTCACCCTCCATCTCTCCCCATCTCCTTTTATTTTCTCTTTCCTATCTCATTTTGTGTACATGGCTTTCAATATTCTTCTCTCCGCGCGCAGGGCTGTGTTTGCGCCCGTGATTCAGCGGACGTTCGAGTTGGACTATTAGAACTGTGTTCGGGTCTGGAAAACGGGTGCAATGGCGTTTCCCTTATTCGACATTGATGTCGATGACCTTTTTTTGATTTTAAAACATGAAAGTATTTATGGCATAGCAGACTACTAAATCCATCACTAAGTACTATACATCTCGCTTGCGGTAATGAACCACGTGCTTCCAGGGCGATGCCCCTGTCTTGGAGCTAGGGGCACTGGCTGGTGATAGGGTGAAATAGCCGAGGGCTAGCAATAGACGCGCGCGTATCGGCCGGGAGAATGATGTACCGGAACTGCCTATTACGGCCTAGTGTTCCGTTCGGGGTCTCCTCGATACCCGCGTTCTCTCTGCTGCTTTCTGCTCCGTCAGTTTGCAGGCGTGAATTTGCGCGCAGTTCACTCTTACTCTTTGATGCCCTCCACTTTCCTTCCCCGCTCCCCACGTCTTTCCTCTCTTTACGCTCTTTAATAAAATTCTTGTTCTTCTCTATACCTTCTGTTTAATTTGCGAGGGGAATTAATGATTTGACGATTGTATTCCGTGTGATCTCCGATGCAGCGTCCTCCGTCGATGGGCAACTCGAAATAGCCTATCACCGTCGCTATCCCGCACATGAATACAACGTACGAAGCGGACTGTGCTGGCGCTCAAATTTCAGCCGGCCTTGTGGCCTGGCAGTAATATATCCGATTTAACGTGCTGACAACTCCCCTGGAGGGGTTTCGCCAACCATGGAGCGCAATATCGACATCTACGCCAGCAAGCTAGGCGACGAGAAGCTTGGTACGTCGAATATGCTACTAGTTTCGGGAAATACACTCGATCAGCAACTGGCTTTTGCTTTTGGGCGAACCGAAGGAGCTCCTTGCCCTTGCTGACTGTCCTCTAGATATTAAAATCCGAGCCAATGTCGCAGTCGAGTTACGAGACAATATCGAGCCACTATGCTCCGGTACAAGCTATCCGATCTTCCTTTCCAAGCTATGGCCGGTGTTTAAGGGTATTCTGAAGGGCGAGCCAGTATTCACAAACTTGTCTTTCGAGCAGGTGAGTCGCATTAGTTGGAGACACCGTCGTGCCTTGCTATTTGGCACACGCCGTGAGGCCGGAGCTTATATGTTGTGAACTCGACCAGAAACTACGCAATTGCGTTCTCGAGACGTTACACCGGCTACCAATGGCTTCCCCCGATGTCGAACCCTACGCCGCGGATATGGTGGACTTTTTGATGGAATTGGTACGGATCGAGAATGAGGAGAACGCTGTCCTATGCATGAAGACCATCATGGACTTGGAGCGAAATCAGGCAAAGGCAACCGCTGCCCGCGTACAGCCTTTCCTTGAGCTCATCCAAGAAATGTTCCAGACAATGGAGCAGGTTGTCCGCGATACCTTCGACACACCCAGTCAGGCCACTCCATCTGGGATGCCTTCAACGCCAGGCGCAACAGCCCAGAACTTTCAATCTCCTCGACCTAGCTCGCCTGCAACTTCAGTCTCAGATCTCGGTCCATCAGATCAACAAGGCAACAACGTTCTACTCAGAGGAATGCAATCGTTCAAGGTTCTAGCAGAATGCCCGATCATCGTTGTCTCCATCTTCCAGACACATCGGAACTCCGTATCGGCTAATGTGAAGCTCTTCGTTCCTTTAATAAAGAGTATCTTGCTTCTCCAAGCTAAGCCGCAGGAGAAAGCTCATGCGGAAGCCGCGGCGCAAGGCTTGATATTTACCGGTGTGTGCAGAGAGATTAAGAATAGAGCTGCTTTTGGTGAGTTCATCACCGCACAGGTGAAAACGATGAGTTTCTTAGCGTATCTGCTGCGCATGTATGCCCATCAGTTGCAGGACTTCCTCCCCACACTACCCTCGGTGGTAGTCCGTCTTCTCCAAGACTGTCCTAGGGAAAAGTCTAGCGCTAGGAAAGAGCTTCTCGTTGCAATCCGTCATATTATCAACTTCAACTATCGGAAGATTTTCCTGGAGAAGATTGATGAGCTTCTCGATGAAAGGACTTTGATCGGGGATGGTCTCACTGTATACGAAACGATGCGGCCGCTCGCCTACAGCATGCTCGCAGACTTGATCCACCACGTACGGGACCACTTGACTCGCGATCAGATTCGGCGCACTGTCGAGGTGTACACTAAGAATCTTCACGATGACTTCCCGGGAACAAGCTTTCAGACAATGAGTGCCAAGTTACTTCTGAACATGGCCGAGAAGATTTCCAAGCTTGATGATAAGCGAGAGGCTCGGTACTTCCTGATCATGATACTCGATGCGATTGGTGACAAATTTGCTTCTATGAACTACCAGTTTGACAACGCGGTGAAACTGTCCAAGGTTTACAAGGACAAGAGGGACATCGAGCCTTCCTCCGAAAGATATCTCGCCGACAAGGACCACCCACCCGATTGGGATCAAATTGACATCTTTTCGGCTTCGCCCATCAAGACCTCGAACCCTCGCGATCGTGGAGGAGATCCAATCTCAGACAACATCTTCCTCTTCAAAAACTTGATCAATGGACTGAAGAACATCTTTCACCAGCTCAAGAACTGCAATCCCGATCACATTCAGATCGATCCAAATAGCGTCCCGATCAATTGGTCCGAGGTCTCTTACGGTTACAATGCGGAAGAAGTACGAGTCATTAAGAAACTCTTCCACGAGGGAGCGCGAGTTTTCAAGTATTATGGCGTGGACCAGCCACCTCCCGAAGTAAATTACTCTTCCCCATTTGATTTTCTCGCTAGTCAATACACAGCACCAATGTCACGAGAAGAGAAGGAACTCCTAGAAAGCTTCGGAACTGTTTTCCACTGCATTGACACTGCCACTTTCCACGAGGTCTTCCATTCCGAGATTCCTTACCTCCATGAGCTTATGTTTGAACATGGTGCTTTATTACATCTGCCTCAGTTCTTTTTGGCTAGTGAGGCCACATCTCCAGCCTTTTCCGGGATGGTCCTGCAGTACCTCATGGATCGAATCCATGAAGTGGGAACTTCAGACATGACAAAGGCGAAGATCCTGCTGAGGATGTTTAAGCTCTCTTTCATGGCAGTGACCCTCTTCTCAGTCCAAAATGAACAGGTGTTACATCCTCATGTAACCAAGATTGTCACCAAATGTATAGAGCTTTCAGTAACCGCTGAAGAGCCTATGAACTATTTCCTCCTGCTGCGGTCACTTTTCCGCAGCATTGGCGGTGGCCGTTTCGAGCTCTTATACAAGGAAATTCTACCCTTGTTGGAAATGCTCCTTGAGACGTTCAATAATCTTTTGAATGCAGCTCGGAAACCACAAGAACGTGATCTCTACGTTGAGCTCACTCTTACCGTTCCTGCACGCCTAAGCCATCTTTTGCCACATCTCAGTTATCTCATGCGTCCTATCGTAGTAGCGCTGCGCGCAGACTCGGAACTCGTAGGACAGGGACTTAGAACCCTTGAGCTTTGCGTGGACAATCTTACTGCAGACTACTTGGATCCTATTATGGCGCCTATAATGGACGAGCTAATGACAGCACTGTGGGATCACCTTCGACCGCATCCGTACAATCATTTTCATGCACACACAACAATGAGAATTCTAGGCAAGCTTGGAGGTCGCAATAGAAAATTCCTGAACCACCCTCCTGAGGTTTCATTCGAACAATTCACCGACGACGCCCCTAGCTTTGATATCAAGCTTATTGGACCTAGTGAGAAGCGACCTTTCCCCGTTGGCATTGGACTTGACCTCGCAATTGGAAAGTTGATGGAAGTACAAAAATACGCTTCATTGAAGTCGTCTGATGCGTATTACAAGCAGCAGGCCTTCCGCATGATTTCATCTCAGCTTAAGCTCTATATCGGGCCTGAAACCCTTCCTGAGGATTTGGCGTCACTTCTTCGGCTGAACGCTAATGACCTTTTCGAGAACAAGACTACTGGTATGGCCGATATCTTTGACAAGTCTGAGCGGTCAAGCTCTATCCCAAAGAAGCTGTCACAGGAGGTTTCGTTGAAGAAGCTTCTGAAGGCTTGCATTTTTGCTACCACCCTTCCAGATCTGAAACAAACTGCGACCAATTTTGTTACCGATGTCTGCAAGCATTTCGCCGTCGTTGAAGTTGGGCGAGCTCTTGCCCAGGTCAGACATAACAGGAAGCCGTTTGATGTTTCTAGTGGCGAAGGCAATGTGTACCTCGACTCACGAGTCCTTGCTGAAGCCATCGTTGAGTGCTTGTCCTCTGACAATGTCCATGTGCGGGAAGGTGCGCAAGCAGCGATGCAGGTCATGAAGGATGCCTCTAGCATAATTTTTGGATCTCCTGACCGTGTATCAAAACTACCATTCTTCCAGCATCTCGGCCGTGTATTCTGTCATAGTTGTCATAGTGAAGAGTGGTTCACCAAGGCCGGAGGTAGTCTTGGTATCCATCTTTTTGCGACTGACTTAGATCTAGGCGATTCCTGGCTCTTCGACAAACAAGCAGATTTTGTCCGGGCGTTAATGTATGTTATTAAGGATACTCCGTCCGACCTGCCGGCCAGTACACGGATAAGAGCACAAGATACGTTGGACTTGATTCTGCGCAGGTGCTGCAAGAACGTCTCCAAGGAAGACCTGAAGAATGAGAAGAGTCGTCTCTATTCTCTCTGCGGGTTCTTCGTCTACGAGCTCTCCCATATGAACCGATATGTCCGTGAAGCGTCGCGTCGCAGTTTCTCGACTATTGCGGAAGTCCTTGGAACCCAAGTCCACGAGCTCATTTTCCCCGTGAAAGATCGCCTACTGCAGTCTATTTTCAATAAGCCTTTGCGGGCTCTGCCTTTCCCTACGCAAATAGGCTTTATAGATGCCATTACCTTCTGCTTGGGCCTTCACAATAACATTGTGACGTTCAACGAATCGCTAAACCGACTAATGCTGGAATCTCTCGCCTTAGCCGATGCTGATGACGAATCTTTAGCTTCTAAACCAAATGAGTTCAAGAATGCCGAGATGATTGTGAACCTACGCGTAGCCTGTCTCCGACTTTTATCCATGGCGATGAGCTTCCCAGAGTTCGCCAATACCCCGCAGAATACGAGTCGTGCACGGATCATCTCAGTTTTCTTCAAGTCACTCTACTCCCGAGCCCCTGAAGTTATCGAGGCGGCTAACGCAGGTTTGAGAGATGTCCTCACGCAGACAAACAAGCTTCCGAAGGATCTGTTGCAAAATGGTCTTCGCCCCATCCTCATGAACCTTCAAGATCCTAAACGCTTAAGTGTCGCTGGTCTTGACGGACTCGCCCGGTTGTTGACCTTGCTTACAAATTACTTCAAGGTTGAGATCGGTGCTCGTCTCTTGGACCATATGAAGGTTATTGCCGATGATGCGATCCTACAGAAGGTGTCCTTCAGCCTTGTCGAGCAAAGTCCACCAATGAAGGTCGTTGCTGCAATCTTCAATATCTTCCATCTTCTTCCCCCAGCCGCAACGTCTTTCATGGAACATCTTTTGAACAAAGTTTTGGATCTTGAAGAAAAGCTCCGTCGGACTTCTAACAGTCCTTTTAGGAAGCCTCTTGTTAAGTACCTCAACCGTTACCCGAAAGAAAGTTTAGCATTCTTCCAGGCTCGCTTTAAGGAGGAGCGATTTGGACGATTCTTTGGCCAGGTCCTTGCTGATCCCGAAAGTGAGGCATTGCGTTTAGCATTAGTCGCAGATACCGAGGGTTTCACGTCTGCTTTCTTTGGGCAGGAATCGGCAGATGGCAAGAACACTGCCGCGATAAACGGAATTTTTGTTGCTCATTCCATTTCTTCATATGAATCGACCAGACGGTGGCTTGCATCCCACGCGGGTTTGAGGGCTAAACTCTTGAGTTCTGGACGCGATCTCGAAAGAAAATTGCGCAACGACAAGCTACCAGCCAATGAGAGACTTAGAGTTGAGCAGGCGGAGGATCAATTGATGGATATATTCACGATTTATCTATCGGAGTCGACGCAAGATTTGGATTTCCTTTTCGAGGTCATGGATGGGCTATCTGCAGATGAACTGAAACGCACTTTGGCATTCCCTAAGTTCATCTATCGCCATATAATCACCAATGAATCCATTGACTACCGCCGTTCAGTGATTATGCGCTGTCTTGACCTTTACGGCCAGCGCTCATGCTCTCAAAAGATGAAGACTTATGCCTTCCGCAATCTGGTCAACCCCATTTTTGCGATGGATGTTCAGACAACATGGAACCACCCCCCTAATAGTCCCAAGTTAATGGACAAGAGCATGACCGAGTTTATTCAAAGTCGTTTGTGGAAGCCTCAACTGGCTGACCTAAGTGAAGAGTCGAGCCAGTCGGGAGTTGACCATTCCCGTATGGAACTCCTTCAGCTGTCAGCTCTATTGATCAAGTACCACCATCAAACGGTGCAAGATTCTCGCAAGGATATTATCAAGTTTGCCTGGAATTATATCCGGCTCGAGGACATAATCAACAAATATGGAGCTTACGTCCTTATTAGTTACTTCATAGCCCACTACGAGACACCTTTCAAGATCGTTGTTCAGGTTTATGTTGCTCTCTTGAGAGCACATCAGAATGAGGGTAAAGCTCTTGTCACCCAGGCTCTTGATGTTCTGGCCCCTGTCTTGCCCACTCGAATTATGACAGCGAGCAGCAACACGCAGACACCAGATGCCCGTTACCCATTATGGGCCAAATGGCCGCGGCGCATCTTGGCCGAAGAAACTGCGAACCTGCAACAAGTCATGAGCATCTTTCACTTTCTGGTGCGGCAGCCGGATCTGTTCTATGAGTCACGGGAACATTTTGTGCCTCTTATTGTGCCCTCATTGATCAAAATAGCCTCGCCTCCCAACTCATCGAACGAGAGCAAAAAGCTTGCACTCAATCTCATTAGTCTTATCTGGCACTGGGAGGAGAAGCGTGTAAAAAGTCATACCCCTATGACGAACGGCGTAATCGAGTCTCCAAATACAAAGAAACGCAAACTCGAGGATGCCCAGGGCACGTCGTCATCTCCTTCTCTTGCTCCGCCGAGTGTACGCGAGCGCTCTGAATATATGGTTCCTCCCGATCTCAGAGCCGCCTTGACGAAGTATCTCATCACATTCATTACAACTATCCCCGAGCGATTCAGTGTCCCCGCCTCTCGGATCCGCGACCTACCTTCGACCAAGACACAGCAGGTTATTCTTACAGGCGACATGGTTAAGAAGGCTATATTCCTGTTGAGAAACCTTCTGTCTCCGGAATACTGGGGTGACCTTGATATAGAGCTTTACCAGAAAGTCACCGAGCCGATTCTTGCCGGCGAGAAAGCTGACAAGCCGGACGAGAAGCACATAACGAGCATGGTAAATACTTTGCAGGTTGTGCGAGTCCTCTTGGCAGCTAGACCGGATGAGTGGATCACCTCTCGCTTGCCACTGATCCAGAAGCTTTTTGAAAAGCCTCTACGCTCTGACAACCCAGAGATCCAGGACTGTCTCCATGGCGTTGAGGATGAGATGGATATCTCCCCCAAACTGCGGCCTCCAGTCAGACGCGTACTCGACTCTCTACCCGATGATCAGCCAGAAGAAGAGGATGCCATGGATGTCGAGAACACGCCTTCCGAGTTTGTCACGTATTTGTCGGCTATCGCAACGGAGATGCTCTCGGCAAACAACTATGTTTCTAGCCTGAATGTCCTTTGGACTTTGTCTAAGAATAAGCCGTCGGAAATGGATACGCATATCCCCTCAGTTATGAAGGTCTTCTCGCAAAAATTGGCGAAAGAACATGTGGCAGCTACCGCAAACAACCAGGGTCAGTCGCCTGCAGGCGCTAAACCCGGAGAAGGAGTGCCTGATCAGCAAGAAGTTGAAATTGGTGTAGATTTGATATTCAAGACCATTGAGTTGATCTCTGTGCGCATGTCTCATCTAGGGGAGCAAAGGCGTCCTTTCTTGAGTGTATTAGCCCAGCTTGTGGAGCGATCGCAAAATAATAAACTCTGCACCAAGGTATTGGGCATGGTCGAAACTTGGATCTTCAGCTCAAATGAATCATGGCCCACCTTGAAGGAAAAGACTGCAGTCTTGCACAAGATGCTACTTTTTGAGTCGCGACAAGACCAAACCATGGTCAAAAAATTCCTTGACCTTGTCATCAGGATCTACGAGGATTCGAAGATCACTCGTACCGAACTAACAGTGAGGTTGGAGCATGCCTTTTTGATTGGTACTCGAGCACAAGATGTTGAAATGCGCAACCGCTTCATGACCATCTTCGATCGGAGTCTGACCCGGTTGGCCAGCTCTCGACTCAGCTATGTGCTGGCCTACCAGAACTGGGACACCCTCGCGGACTCGTTCTGGCTCTCACAGGCATGTCATCTCGTCTTGGGCTGTGTTGATATGAATTCTCCAGCCAAGCTGCATTCTGATGACTACACTCTTTACCCGCTATCTTTCCTGTTCGGAAATGCAGACAAGGATCCTAGGAGAGTGGATGTTATAGTTGACACTCAGTTGGAAGCGTTTGTATCCGATCGCAAACGGTTTGTAACGGAAATCAGCGATGTTAAGGTCCGCGACTTGATGGAGCCACTTTGTCAATTACAACATACCGATGCGAATGTTGCCTATTCTCTCTGGACTAGTCTTTTTACCATCTTTTGGTCTACCTTGTCCAGAGAAGATCGCATTGATTTGGAAAAGGGAATGATTACCCTGCTCACGCGCGAATATCACCAAAGGCAATTGGATAAGCGGCCAAATGTTGTGCAAGCGCTCCTTGAAGGGGCCGTCCGGGCTAAACCACGGTTCAAGATCCCTCCACATGTGATGAAGTATCTTAGCCGTACTTACGATGCTTGGTACACAGCGGCCGGATACTTGGAGGAAACAGCCATCAACCCCATAATTGACACCCCAACGGTCCGCGAGAGCAACCTTGACGCTCTTGTTGAAGTATATGCAGGCTTACAGGAAGACGATTTCTTCTATGGCTCTTGGCGACGTCGTTGTAAATTTGTTGAAACTAATGCTGCGCTTTCCTATGAACAGCAGGGAATGTGGGATAAGGCCCAGCAGCTATATGAAAATGCCCAGATCAAGGCTCGCTCCGGCTCAATGCCGTTTTCACAAGGCGAATACTACCTATGGGAGGACCATTGGTTGATATGTGCGCAGAAGCTGCAGCAATGGGAGATCCTTAGCGATTTTGCCAAGCATGAAAATCTGAACGATCTCCTTCTTGAGTCTGCCTGGCGTAACATTGAGAATTGGCAGAGTGAAGGTAATAGAGAGCAGCTTGAATCTCTCATCAAGTCTGTTTCCGATGCACCGACACCGAGACGCACCTTCTTCCAGGCATTCATGGCGCTCCTTCAATACCATATCAAGAAAGATAACCTGCAGGAGTTCAACGGTGTCTGCGATGAATCCATCCAGCTGTCCATTCGCAAGTGGCTTCAATTGCCGAAGAGGATAACAAATGCCCACATTCCTATTTTACAGCACTTCCAGCTCCTGGTCGAGCTTCACGATGCGAGCCATATCTGCTCTAGTCTTTCGCAGACCAATGAACGGAACCTGGATACGAAATCGGCCGAACTGAAGTTGCTACTTGGAACTTGGCGCGACCGTCTCCCTAACCTCTGGGACGATATCAACGCGTGGCAAGATCTAGTTACATGGCGTCAGCATATCTTCCAATTGATCAATGCAACATACCTCAGCTTGCTGCCACCACAGACCAACAATGTGGCCAGCAATTCCTATGCTTACCGTGGATACCATGAGACGGCATGGATCATCAACCGCTTCGCCCATGTTGCGCGTAAACATCAGATGCCTGAGGTGTGTATCAATCAGCTTAGCCGGATCTATACGCTTCCGAACATTGAAATTCAAGAAGCCTTCTTGAAGCTGCGTGAACAAGCGAAATGTCACTACCAAAACCCTAAGGAACTGAACAGTGGTCTGGATGTGATCAACAATACGAATCTGAATTACTTCGGTGCGCAGCAGAAGGCAGAGTTTTATACCCTCAAGGGCATGTTCCTTGCTAAATTGAGCCATGTTAGCGAGGCAAACGACGCATTTGGTGTCGCACTATACTATGATCTGAGGCTTGCGAAGGCTTGGTCCGAGTGGGGACAATATAGTGACCAGCGATTCAAGTCAGACCCATCTGACTATGAGTTGGCGAGCAACGCCGTGAGCTGCTACTTGGAAGCTGCAGGCCTCTACAAGAACTCCAAGGCTAGGAAGTTGCTCAGTCGTATCCTCTGGCTGCTTAGCTTAGACAATGAAGAGGGTCGAGTTGCGGCTGCCTTCGAGAACTTCAAGGGCGACACTCCTGTTTGGTATTGGATCACTTTCATACCACAACTTCTTACCAGTCTCTCACATCGAGAAGCACGCCTTTGCAAGGCTCTCCTGGTTAAGATTGCGAAACTATACCCGCAGGCTCTCTTCTTCCTACTGCGCACGAATAGAGAGGATATGATCAATATCAAGAAGCAGCACGATCAGAAGCAGGAGAAGCTGAACCGTGTCAGACAGCAGCAGGCGCAGGCACAATCACAGGCTTCACCGCAGCCTAAGCCTTCGCCAGCAGCTGCTAGCAGCTCACCTGCGCAAAATGCCCATCCTCCGAATGCCAATACGTCCACTCCTGTACAAGGCCAAACCACTTTGCCTAACCAACAGCAAGCGCAGAATCAAATCCAACAGGGATTGGCCCAAGGTCAGAGCCCACAAATCAACGCTGGCCAAGCTCAACAGTCTCCTGCTCAGGGTCAAATACAGCAGGCTCAAGGCCAAGCTCAAGTTCAGGCACCAGGTCAAGGTCAACCTCAGAACCAAGCTCAAGCAGGGCAGCAACAGAACCTGCAAGTCCCTGCGCCGAACGGAGTGCCGCAGCAGAATCAGAATGCTGGTACAGAAGCTGAGAAGGAACCTCTGAAGAAACCATGGGAGTACTCGGATGAGATCATGTCCGGTCTCAAAACGGCTTTCCCATTGCTTGCGTTGTCTATGGAAACGATGGTCGACCAAATCCACAAGAATTTCAAATGCCCACCTGACGAGGATGCCTATCGTCTTATTGTCGCACTCCTGAACGATGGATTGGCGTATGTCGGTCGCATGCCAGGCTCGTATGCACAGGACTTCAAGCTTCCTGCTCCGACAGAAGCGAATATCACGCGTTTCGCTGAGACCATTCTCCCAGCCCATATCCGCAAGTCTTTTGAGGCCGACTTTGTTGTCAAGAAGCCCACAATGTACGAATATATCCAAAAGCTGCGGCGTTGGCGTGACAAGTTCGAAGAGAAGCTCGATCGTCGACCTCAATCCCAGTTCCTGGAGAGCTACTCGCCACATCTCAGCGAGTTCCGATTCCTCAAGTTCGACGAGGTTGAGGTACCAGGCCAATATCTACTACACAAAGACAAGAACCAGGACTTCGTTCGCATTGATCGGTTCTTGCCTGATATTGATCTGGTCCGCGGCATTGGCGTTTGCCACCGGCGCTTGAAGATCCGTGGCCATGATGGTAGTGTGCATCCCTTCGCTGTTCAGCACCCAGCGGCTCGGCACTGTAGACGCGAGGAGCGCATTCTGCAGTTGTTCCGTATCTTCAATGGGCTCTTGGGCAAGCGCAAAGAAAGCAGACGGCGCAACCTCTACTTCCATCTTCCACTCATGGTTCCGTTGGCACCACATATTCGCTTGGTCCGCGATGATCCTTCCTATATTTCCATGCAGGGCATCTATGAGGACTATTGCCGACGAAGTGGAATCAACAAGGATGACCCTGTTCTATTCACGATGGAAAAGATGAGGTCATTGGCAGAGACGAAGCAGAGTGTAAGTGGTACTTCCTCGCCCATCTACTTGGACATGGCTAACACTTCTCAGCGGACACCTGATCAACAGCAGGTACTTCGGACTGAGATACTCACAGCGATCCAGGAGAAGTGGGTTCCTAGTACTATTGTGTTGGACTACTTCCAGAAGACGTACCCTAACTTCTCTGACTTCTGGCTCTTCCGTCGTCAATTTGCCTACCAATACGCGGCTATCGCCTTCATGACTTACGTTATGCACATGGGCAACCGGTATCCCAACAAGATCATGATTTCCAGGAACACAGGCGACATTTGGAGCTCTGAACTGATCCCAGCGATCAATCCTGCTAAGGCTTTCTTCTACAACCCAGAACAAGTGCCTTTCCGCCTGACCCCAAACATCCAGACATTGATGGGACCTATTGCCACTGAGGGCCTGTTCGCTTGTGCGTTGATGGCGATTGCCCGATGCCTTACAGAGCCCCGACATGAGCTCGAGCAACAGCTTAGTATCTTTGTTCGAGACGAGATGATGTTCTGGGCTACAGCACAGCATCGTGGTGTTCTCCCAGTATCGCAGCTCCGCGACTTGGTATACAACAACAGTGATATCATCGTCAACCGAGCCGTCAGTCTTGCCAGTCCTCCCGAGGGCAACCTACCAGCCAACCAAACTACTGTCGACTTGATCTCTAAAGCAGTCAATCCTCAACACCTGGCAACTTGCGACGCTTTGTGGATGCCTTACCTTTAGTGGCGGGACCTGTTTCTTATCTGTTTCTTCGTTGTATTATTTTCTCGTACTTGGCGTTTTCGTTACCTCGGTGGAATGTGGCGGATCGCCTTTGGTACTGACGAGCTGCTTGGGGTTTGCTTGGGTATAATTTTTGTTCTAGCGTGGCGCTCTGGGAAATATTTTTGATGGATATGCTTATGACTTGCTCCTCAATTGCTACCCCTTCTTAAATGCGTGTTATAATTAGTAACTGTATGAATCAAAATATTTTAGCAGCCAGTTGATATCTATCCAGTAGTCGTAACGCTCGTAGACAACTATATGAAACCCTTCGTCAAACGCCGAAAGCTATAAAAATGTACAAATTTCGATAAAGCAACGTTTCAAACCAACGACGGCTTGGCCTTCTTCTTGATCCCTAGACTATTCGGCAACGGCTTCTTAGCCTTCTTGACCCGCGCGAATGAAGGTGGAGGCGGCGCCGCCTCGCTCTGCTTAGAATCCAGAGTAGCACCATTCGAAGAGTCCTCATCAACAAGTCTCTTCACTTTCTCCCCAGACTCAGTCGTAAATGCCCTCCGCGCAGCCTCCTCAATCTCACTCTCCTCCCTCAACTTATCCTCGTCCACTTCCTCCCGCACCTGCGCAAGCGCCGCCTCATCACCCATCGCCTCATTCCGCTCGATCCTAGCATTCCTCGTCCGAATCTCGTCCAACGCATCCGCGATCGCCATCTCCCGCTTCGAATCAAGCATCTTCTCCTCCAACTCAGCCATCTTATCCCTCTCCGCCCGTTCATGCTCCTCGTTATCCTCCTTCTCCAACCGCTCTAGCAACTGCTCCTCGGTTTCATTATATGTCTCACTCTTCGGATCCCGCCACGGCTCGAAATTCCGCTTCGCCCCCTTCTCCGCCGTGTAATCCATGTTCTTCGGATCAGTCTTGAAGGTGATTTCGCCACTGCATCTGGTGCACCGAATGTAGAACCGGTATATGGGGATCGAGAAGTATTTCTCCTCGGTCGTCTCTTTGCGCGCGTTGAACTTTCTGCCCTTATAGATGAATTCGCCGCAACTAATGCACTTCATGGAAAACGGCGCCATCAGTCGGACTGTTATGACTTTAGGGCCGGTTTGTTTGGGGCGCTTCGCGCGCCCAATCGCGCTTGGATCAAAGTCTGGCGGATAATACTTGGTAAGGACCTTTCGTTCAGACATCTTGGTTTTTTGGGGTTTGTCTTTTGGTTATGGGGGTTGATGGTGAATGCGGTTTCAGAAAGTTGTAGTTGTAGATTATATCTCGGGATTGTCACGTGGGCGGTGGGGGACTCGATCATGGCGCTATTCTTTTTCTGGACGAGATTTGCTTACGCCTTGATCTGTATGTGGCTTCTTTTGGATTTTGTTCGCATAATTTAGTTTGTGTGAATGGATTTTTCTAGTTTTGTTATAATTCTTCTTTTCCGCTTTTTCTTCTCATGATTTTTATGTATGTTCCGCGGTGTGCTTGGAAAGTACATGGGCTGTAATTGATTTTGATAATATATATTTCTGTTTTCGGGAAGTGTGTACCTAACTCGTTAGAACTATTAACTGAGCTGTACGAAAGTAGTCTAAAATTAGAATAAAGAGCTAAATAAGGGCATGTAAACTTGCTTTAGACGACAATTAAGTGATTTAATGGCTTACGTGTCAGAGTATGTATGGATTTCGAGTAAGGTGCCTTGGGGCCCCTGGAGTAGTGTTAAGTAGATAGATAATTTTGACTCAGGTTAATGTGGAACCCATATATCATAGTTCTTCTCCAAATGTTCTGTCCTTGCTTTTCTTCTGAAGCACTTTAGCATATATCTGTGTGTGCTTTTTGCGTTTCGATGTATCAATTCTGTGAGCACGGTGATCATTCTTCTTTCCTTGTATATTTAGCTTGAATCTGAGTCCAGCTATAAGGTGAGGATTCCAAATTCGCTTCATAACATACGAATAGTTAACCCATTCTTCTATTAGTTATTGGGCTCCATAGTACTAGGTCTGAGTGACATCGATATCAATTACCCGATACGGCAAGACGCACAGACCCATCAGACGCGCCATTAACCAAACAAAACAGTCAAACATGCAATTCCACGGATCGCATCCATAGATCAGATCTCCAATTCCTAATCTGCACACTCTCCTTCCCTCCCGCGTGGAAAGTACAACAGGCCGGCTATTTCTACCGATATTCTACCGCATTTGCTTCAAGAGGGGATACTTGCCTCCGAACTGACGAGGAAAGAGACTGGTGTTAACTTACGGAACCGACGAATGCGCCTGACCCTCATCGCCCCTCCGGACCTCATGCCTCACTGCAGCAATTCCTATATTTCCTGAACCCTTACTCGAAAGCGCATAACAGCTTGTGCTATGGAGAAATTTCTTCGCTCCTGGCGGCAGGATGCGTTAAATCGCGGCCAGCATGATTCGGCAATCTACATTGGCGACAAAGTGCTTGCGTTAACTAGTCGGTTGCTCCTATGCTCTTGCGCTGCAAACAATCGAGACTAACATGGCGTCCTTGATTAGATAGCGATTCTGATGCTTTTTGGCTGGCTCAAGTGCACTTTTCGAATAACAACTTTACTCGAGCCCTGGCTCTTCTTTCGCGGAAGGATTTGATCTCTAGAAATACCGCCTGTCGCTACCTGGCCGCGCACTGCTATATCAAACAAAACCAGTTTGAACAAGCTTTGTCTATACTCGGCGACCATAACCCGACTCATCTGATCCGCAGCAGCAACAACAGCAACAGCCGCCGTAAGCTGCAGCATCTCAATAGCCAAAGTCATGTCACTCTACGCAACGGGAAGACCACGGCCTCACGTATCGATCGCAGCGAAGAGCGAGAGCGGGAGGACGCAAATAATATCCGGTTTGAGGGCGCAATGTGTTATCTGAGGGGACTCTGCTTCGCCAAGCAGAATGCCTTTGACCGCGCCCGTGATTGCTACAAGGATGCTGTGCGCATTGATGTTCAGTGCTTCGAGGCCTTCGACCAACTTATGAAGAACTCGCTGATGTCACCGGCGGAGGAGCTGGAATTCCTGGAATCCCTTGACTTTGACTCTATTTCTAGCCCTGACCCTTCCGTATCTCAAGAAGCCGCACATTTTACGAAGATGCTCTATACAACTCGACTATCCAAATACTCATCCCCTGCAATTCTTTCGGATGCAACCGAAACTCTGTCGACCCATTACAGCCTCTCAGACAATCCAGATATACTACTTGCCCGTGCAGAGGCACTGTACACTCAGTGTCGCTTTGCGGAAGCGCTCGAGCTGACCTCATCCATTTTGTCGACTTCCCAGTCGTCCACGGCGCTGACGGCGACGGCTGCCCCCCATCCGACCCAGAATCACTTGGGACATGCACCTGCAGTGTACCCCTTGCACTTGGCGTGTCTATATGAAACTGGTGCCACGAATGCGCTCTTCCTACTATCTCACACCTTAGCAGATCACGCCCCGGAAGAGCCTTACACCTACTTGGCTATTGGCGTCTACTATCTATCCGTCTCTAAAGTAGCTGAAGCACGGCGATTTTTCTCGAAAGCATCTTTGCTGGACCCTCATTCAGCGCCAGCATGGATTGGCTTTGCTCATACCTTCGCCGCCGAGGGAGAGCACGATCAAGCCATCGCTGCGTATAGTACGGCGGCCCGGCTCTTCCAGGGGAGTCATTTACCGCAACTGTTTCTCGGTATGCAACATTTGGCATTGAACAATATGTCGCTGGCCCATGAATACTTGTCCGCAGCATATGCGATGTCGACAGGCGCAACGACTGGCTCTGTTCCCTCAATCATCCCCAATCCATCCACGGGAGTGTCCTCCCTGGGCGGCGATCCCCTAGTAATAAACGAACTGGGAGTTGTTCTCTACCATCAAAATCACCTTGAAGGCGCTGTAGAACTATTCCGCCAGTCTCTCGC
The DNA here is from genome assembly GCA_001696595.2 of Aspergillus hancockii. NCBI lineage: Eukaryota > Fungi > Ascomycota > Eurotiomycetes > Eurotiales > Aspergillaceae > Aspergillus > Aspergillus hancockii. Next base: position 7,330 of record MBFL02000404.1, on the reverse strand, counting down.
TTTGGCAACTTCTCTTAACTGTGAGCCAGGGGCCTGGGTGGCTACGCGAGCGAACATGGGCCATGCCCTGCGTCGGATGGGCCGCTCTAGAGAAGCTTTGGCTGAATTTGATGAGTGTCTTCGTATCGGTGCTGGAGGCGCTAGCTTTGGGTATAGCCCATTTTTAGGGGGGAGTGGAGGAAATGCTTCAGGCGCGGCGTCGTCAGGTGTTGGAGGCTATGAGGACCGCGGCCTAATTGGCTCCCTCCATACGGCTCGCGGCCTCGTTTTATTGGAACTGAGCCGTACCGTGGAAGCTGTCACTGCTCTCCATGAAGCCGTTCGTGTTCTGGGGGCTAGTGGGGGCGGTGACGCTGCTGCCGGTGCCGGAGTTGCCGGTACACTCCTCTCTCGTGCCTTGGAGATATGGGCGCTGGAGGGCAATGAGACGCAGCCAGCACTGACGGAACTCACAAGCCGGAGTTCCAGACGGTCATCACGCGATAAAGGGAAAGGCAAAATTACGAGACGACGGGTTATTCCGGATGAGTCATTTTCCGAGGAGTGGACGGATGAAGTTGCTCAAGTCGATTCCCACAACCTACGAGGCGGTTCTGAGACACTAGAGGAAAAGGTGGAGATGGAACTAGATGACGAGGCAGATGGGCTTCTGCGGCAAGCGATAAGCCGTGTCCGAGGCGGACGAAGCAAACGGCAGTCTGTGTTGAGTTCTGAGGTGGAAGCCAGTGATACCCCTGGGCCTGCAGGGGGGCGTCACCGAGGGTCGAGGACGTTGCGAACCAATGCTAGACAATGATGGTGATGTGGTAGCCATTCATTTTTAGAGGACTGGATTTGGATGCATTGCAGTTGGGCGTTTGGAATAATTATACCCGGTTTGTTCATTGATCTTGAGATCTATGGGAAGGGTTCCATTGCACTCGTGGCGTATATGATGTTTTTGGTCTCATTCATGGTTCTAGTAGAAGTCTGATTTGGTGCAAGAGACAGCCGAGGAGAATGGAGGTGTACAATATGTCTCGAAGGGTAGAAATGAAGTTAATACTTCCATGGTGTTTAGCATCTTTCTGCAGCGTTCGATTCCACTAGTGTTATCCCTTCCATATGGTGGTGGTGTTGTAGAACCCTTAACCACTTAGAATGTCTTGAATCGATATGACAAGCAACGTTCATATAACATTCCATCTTTTCATAAGCTACTTCCTCACTGAGTATGTACGCGCAAACATGGTAAGTAGCCCTGCTCAGTCGAAAGATAATCTCACCGGACCAACCATCCAACAAGGCACCTGGGACCAATGAGAGAGATCGTCCCATGCTCCCGCGGTTTCGAGAAGAACTTCTTCTACCTCTCCGGTTTCTTAGCCCTCTTGAAGTCATCCACGTCCTGGACAGAGGGCGACAGCACAGATCTCCCCTCGACTTCAACTCAACTGCCCACCTTCACAAACTCCTCCAATACCTATCCAACAGAAACCACACCAACGATAGACCCTTCTTCACCTACCTCCCCTTCACATCTCCCCACTGTTCGCCCCAAGCCCTGCGCTCCCTCATCAACAATTACACTGCGTCTAAACATTAGTAATTCCTCATCTATACTTCAGAACCTCATGACCACAAAACCCCGATCTCGGCCTTAAGGTAGTACGCCTACAGACATAACAGCCTTGTACACTACACGATAGCCACAACCCGGTAGATTGACCATGCCAAAACACCGGTCTGCCCCGACTCGTTCACTCCACGAAGCAAAAATAGCTCTATGGTGAAACCGTGGACCCATCCATCCATGAGTACCTTCGCAGAACCTCTGCCATTTACACCCCGTAGTCTGGCTACCACCTCACGCAAGGGAAAAAAGAAAAAAAAAAAAAAGAGAAAAAAAAAAAAAAAAACCCATCATAGAATGGACAACTCCATAGTAACAACCAAGAACCCGACCTATCAGACCACCACCCAAAAACCCCACTGTTCGCTGATCATGTCACAGGAGCATACCTGTTCAAGTTGGTCGAAATGGACAGATACTAGATAGGGCCGTGTGAAACAACGGGGTAGTTTGATAACTAGTAGGTTCTGTCTTGGCATCGGGGATTTTTTTCTTCACAAGCTTGAGTCTGAGCTTGAACTAGACTGGTACTAGTACTTAGCTTGATCGTGCTGGGGTTTCCTCGGGGTCATCGTCGATTTTTAGGCGGGTCTTGGCTTGTTCTAGGCGGTCGGGGGAGGTTTGTTTCAGGGCTATTAATGGAAGGATACTGATCATTAGTTAGTTAGTTGGGGTAGGAATGGTTCCTGGTCGGTGTTTAGGGTTTGGGGAGTGGGTTAGAGTGTTTCGAGTGGATGCCACGCCCTAAGGGATTCGTTGGTTTCCCCCCTTATTTCTTCCTCATTGTGATTTGGGCTGAGTTTGAGTTCGGGATGTACCTGTGCAGTGATGGTGTTGCTCTTGGGAAATGTGATTTTGTTGTACGTAGGTTGTAGGGTTGAATGGGGCATTGTTTGGATAAGGGGTTAGTTTGGGGGTTTTATCGAGTAGGGCAGTGAGCTCGTAGTAACCACTTCACTTATCAGTTTCTTGCAGTTGTCTCCTCAAGATATCGCCAAACATCATTTGTCCTTAACAGCCTGACCTCCCCAAACCCCAAAATGCCGTGCTATCCGACCCTCCAACCTCCAAGTTTCAAGTTACACTTTTGACGCATCCTAAAGGGTTACATCCCGTTAGTCATAACCACCGCATAAACCCCCCAGACCAACGACAGCGAGTGAACGTAAAGACCTCAACTATTATTAGAAAAACCAGCTAAACGGGGGATCCATCACAATCACACGATCCTACCCCGGTTCTGGCTCCGTAGTCGGGGTTCAGGAACCATTGCTTGATCCGGGCTTGGATTAAGAGTTTCGGATGGGTTCGTTTTTGCCGTAGGGACGGTAGTATTTGGGTCCACTTGGTGGGGGCTTTTGGGCAGGGTGGGGATTGGGTTGGTGCTGGGGATTGGGATCTTTCGGGAGGGTTGGGTAGATGTATGATTCCTGAGTTGGGCGGGGAGGTTTATACTGTGAGTGTGTTTGGCGAGGGGGAGGTGTATTGCAAGTTGGTATAGAGGATAGTGTAGGATGGATGTTAATATGGCTTTGTTTAGAGATACAATTGCAAGCTCAAGAACTTCCCGAAGGAGTAACTAGCTCAGTTCCGGTACCAGTGCAATTGAGTTCAACTAGCGGTTTGGGTCACAGAGATTGTCTCGCTTTGAAACTCAGATCTACAACTCATCCATCATTATCCCCGGATAGAGCTGTTTCAACAAGACCCGTACCGGAGAAAAAATGTCTGTCACCATCCATCAGAGTCAATCATCGGTGTCAGGGGTGCAAAAACACAGGTATATAAAGCCCTCGAGGCCACCGCCCCAAACTCCCAATCCAAGCAGCATCTCCCATCTCCTTCTTTCCTTTCTTTCTCCGTCCACCTCCCACAAAACTCTCGTTTCCTCCTTTTCCTTCGTTTCTTCTCTCCAAAAATGCGTATCATTCTTTCTACGGTCGCCTTGACGGCGACAGCCCTAGCAGTCCCGGTGACTGTTCCTACAACCTACAACCGTACCTCGATGGTCCCCGGAAAGATCCTCGACAATGTCTCCTCCCGGCCCGCCGAAACCGCCGACTTGAGGGCTAGAACATTCGGTCCGCTCCTGAACTGGCTCGGACACAAGGGCGAGCAGTTCTGCGAGCATACTGGTTTCTGTGGTGGCTCCGCTAGCGGGGAGACGAGCTGTGAGGCTTGTGAGGGTGGTGGTACTGCTGGCGTTGACGTTAGCGGCTCTGGTAGCACTGGTGTTAACGTTGGTGGTGGTGCTGAGGATTGTGATGAGGCGGATGGAAGTGCTGGTGTTAATGCTGGCGGGGATGTGAGCGGTAATGTTGGTGGGAGCATTGGTGGCAGTATCGGTGGTAATGTTGGGGGAAGTGCCAGTGGTGACGCTAGTGGTTCGGCTGGTGGTAACGTGGGAGGAAGCGCAGATACTGGTGCCAACACTGGCGGCAGCGTTGGTGGCGATGTTAGCGGTACTGCCGGTGGAAATGTCGGCGGCGATGTCAGTGGCACTGCCGGTGGCAATGTTAGTGGATCTGGATCTACCAGCGGTAATGTTGGAGGCGATGTTAGCGGCACTGCTGGGGGAAACGTTGGAGGAAGTGCTAATGCTGGAGGTGATGTTTCTGGTTCAACTGGCACTGGCTCCAGCGGAGACAGCTCGGAAGACTGCGACGAGAACGGCACCCCTACTGGTAGCTCCCCTAGCACCCCTGCTGCCAGCACTCCTACTGGAAGCATCCCTACTCCTGATGTTCCTACTGGAGGCGTTCCCACCGGCAGCACTCCCAGTGGTACTTCTGGCAGCTCCGGAACCGAAACCGGCGGCAGCACTGGCATTGATACTGGCTCTCAGACCACCCCTAGCGGCACCAGCGCTCAGCCTGGCGGTGACTCCAGCTCCGGTACTGATACTGGCTCTGAGACTAGCGGCAACACCCCTACTGGCGGCGTCCCAACTGTCAGCACTCCTAGCAGCACTCCTGGCAGCACTCCTGGCAGCTCTGGCTCCTCGACTGGCGGCAGCACCGGCACTGAAACCGGCTCCGACACCGAAGACTGCGACTGCGAAGGATCCGACAACGGCGACAACTCCGGCGTTGAGGCCGGCGTCAGTGCCAGCGACAACGGTAGCGGCAGCTCTTCTAGCAGCAGCTCCTCCAGCAGCTCCTCCAGCTCCTCCAGCAGTTCCTCCAGCAGCTCTGCCAGCTCCTCCAGCGGCAGCGGCGCATCAGCCAACGCTTCTGGCTCCGAGCCCTGCGCCGAATGTGGAGCTTCGGCATCCAACGGCACTGACTCTGCTGAGGAGGACTGCGACGAGTGAACCAAAAACTAGGAGACGAGAAATGCCAGCCGGCATCTAATTGACCCATCGTACCGTGGGGCACTAATCGGGTACTTTCTATCTTTTATCTAATGTCTTGTCCCCAACAATGCTGGGCTGAAACGGCCTCTAGCACTCACTTTGTTGTTTGTTGTTAGACTGTGGTCTACCTATCTGCTATTAATGTCTGTCGCTACCGTGCTGTATAAATAATCCGCTCGTTTATAATCATAGAACCAACCATTTGATCTTTTGAAATTTGTGGAAATCCTGTCTTGAGAACATTCATTGGAGACAAATTGGTAGTATTGGCAATTATCTTAAACGACCTTAGGTGTCGAGTTCTGCCAGCAAAATAAGTACGCGTCTCAATAATTGAATGAATGGCTCTTACTGCTCATAAAAGCCATTGAGCAACTAGGCCTAAGCCGGATAATCATCCGATTTCAGGAACCTTCTTGGAAGATATCAACGAGGGCCAAAATTAGCATGTCTATCGGCGCGCCAATTAGCGGCTTCCAGAGAGCCCAGAATAATTGTACCACGAAATGGACGAATCCTAATAAGACGACGTGCAGTGACTCCAGTCCTTGTGATCGTGTTCGGTCCACAATTCTGCTGTCTGCTGGTATAAAAAGGCGGCTCACCAGCGCAACCAAAGATGGTCAATCGTTCATCCCGCAGATTTTAAAAGTGCAAGTAGTTCAGCCGTACCTGGCGAGCTGCTAGATGTTCGAAGATTGTACGGAAGCTGCCAGTGATAGATAGATTACTTGTAAGCATAGAGCGGTAAGTTGGATTGGATGGAGAGAGGCAAGAAGATCAGTTTCACTTGTACTGACGCCCTTCAATGTGAACTTTTCCAAAAATGGAAATTGCCATGACTTCGTCACGCGAGTGAAGGTCCTCTGCTCCTCTCTTTGGGCCATTGCGTAGGGGTATACTCTCGATTTGTACTAGTAAAACTGGAGGTCTTCTAGCTCTGACGGTAGGGCTAAAAGCGGACAGATAGCGTTAATATGATCCTCAGCTACAGATAGGGGTTCTATCGTGGACTCGTTGTGGCCTTGTTCCCGACGCTGATTATGTGACACGCATAGAGATAACCTGCTTAGCTCCCTTCAGGGAAGGAGACAGATCGACTTTTTTTCAGTTTCTTCATAATCAGGCCATAGGCTAAGCTGCAGCGAGAGAGGTGACTGAAGATATCTAACGTCTGGAGATGTAACTTGCTCGCCCCAAGTGCGAGTGCTCTAACTTGGAATAAATCTGGTGCGGCTTTCCAAATAGGTTGCTAGTAGCCCGTTTTAGTACCTTCGATTCTGAGAGTAAGTGATAACAAGTAGCCTCGCGCGGTGTTAAGATGTAAGTTTTCCAGGGCCTGGCTCAGTAGTTGAGGTGCATCGGCATCTGGCTCAACACTGAGATTCTGTAAATTAATGTCCTCTGCATTGATGTCTATCTCTCGATCGCCCGATGATGATGATGGAAGGTCGACTGGCGTGAGATTTTGGATGTAACATCCCAACCGCCCTGGTTGGGTATATTTGACAAGTTGTCGTAAGTTCCCTTTAGATATTCGGAATTTTCTTAAGGACAAGTGGACTCGCAACATGCCTTTAGAAGATTTGGCCGAGGTTGTTCGTGGTGTAATCGAAGATTATAGCTGTGGTGGAACTTGATAGGAGTGATGATGATCTCCATCACCTCGGTTGGAAGACTGTCTAGCCTTGGGAAAGCTATGTTTGTAGTGTGGTAGTCAAGTTGTTTCGTGTGAATCCTGAAATGAAGCGCATTAGAAGTCATCGGTTACTAACTTATGTGTATCACACGGTGACAAAGAGAGCATCAGTAGCGATGTCTACGGTGTTCCCACGTGATCAAGTAAACTGTCCAATCAAAGAGTATTCAACCCTGCCAGTTTGGGTAACCGAATACTTAGGTAGAAGCCAAGTGATGTTCTATTTCTGTCTCCTAATGGTAACCCCCGCGCTAGTATCTCTGATTGGTACTTCTTTGACCATCTGCAGGATGCATGCCTTACGCATTTCTCTACCTTGTGATGGTAGCATGCGAAACCACACTCCTATACCTCTGGTGTTTAGGGGATAAACTTGCTATTCCCTGGTTTCTAGAAGTGGAAAGCCGGTATTTAGTGTCTCGACCAAGCGCCCAATGCAAAACGATAATTGATTTCTCATTCACAACACTCTAAACCCTCTTTTATACATCCAAAGCAAAAAGGAAAAGTAAGGTTTCTATCTTTTGAAAAGTTCCTCAATACCCCGAAGGCCCTAACTCCGTCTTGGCACAAAATCACCTCATTCCCAAGACACGAGCTTACTACAAACATCATCCGCACCACCTCATATAAACCCCCAACCCATCCCCAGACCCTACACCAC